>OLKM01007001.1:0-2500 GCA_900291075.1 Melanogrammus aeglefinus
CCCAAAGTGTAGGCAGAGGTCGGTATGCCAGATCTGACCCCCAGCTAGGACAGGAGCTCTCTCCTGTCGGGGAGCCCCATGGCGAGCTCTGCAGCAGAGCCTGAGCAGCAGTGGATACCAAGCCTCCCGGCCAAAAGGGCCACCAGAAAGCCGTGGCCCTGAAAAGACCCTCTGGAGTGTCGTAGGACCAGAGCAATGTGGTATGCGTGAGAAGCCTGTCCGGCCAATCGTGCCCCAGCGCTCCTCCCTAAAGGCTAGACGTTCTGCCGAGGAAACCAGAGGGCAATGCGCGACTCCTCCGAGCAAAGAGTCCACCTCTCCCTGCCGAGAGCCCACATTGACTCCACCACCTCGGTGAAGCCGCCATTCCCCCGGGAGGCTTCCGTCGGAGAGAATGTCTGCCGCCGATTCTGGCCCCGGCAAAATGGACTGCCGTTAGGCTGGCCAGACGGAGGAGAACCCAAGTCAATAGGCTCCGGGATACCCGGAGAAGCCGTGCCGACCTGGTGCCCCCCTGGTGGTTCACCTGCGAAACCGTGGCCATGTTGTCCGACCGGACCAGGACATGCCGGCCTGTCAAATGGGGCAGAAAGCTGGCTAATGCCAGCTGCACAGCCCGGAGTTCCAGCACATTGATGTGTTGTGCCACGTCCCGGCCAGACCACCGTCCCTGCGCAGTCCTGCCCTGCCACACTGCGCCCCATCCCGAGAGGCAGGCGTCGGTTGTCACCAACTCCCGGGTGGCCGGAATTGCGCCCATGGCCACGCCTGCCTCCAGATACGCCCTCTCTCTCCATGGAGCCAGAGAGACGAAACACTGCAGGGTCACCTTGACCCTCCTCTGCCTGTGCCACTTGGCATCTAGGTACAGGCTGTCAGCAACATCTTGAGTGGCCACAGGACAGTAAGCCCAGAGCACCACAGCTGAGAGCAGCATGCAGCTTGCCCAAAAGCTGAAGAACTGAATAAAAAGCAGCCTCCTGCCGGCTCTGAAGAGGGGAAGGAGGCAGAGGATGTCGTTCACGCGTCGAGGTGAAAGGTAGGCCTTCATGGCGACAGAGTCCAGGACCAACCCCAGATAGGTAACCCGTTGGGAAGGGTCCAGGCAACTCTTTGATCTGTTCACCGTCAAGCCCAGCCGGGCGACGTGCGACAGCAGGCGGGTCGTGTCCTGGGCCGCCTGGGACCTGGAGGACGCACAGACCAGCCAGTCGTCCAGATACGGCAGGACCTTCATGCCCTGCGTCTGCAGGGGTGCGAGGGCTGCCGCCACAACCCTGGTGAAAACCCTCGGGGAGAGGGAAAGCCCGAAGGGAAGTACCCTGAATTGGTAATGCCGGCCCCGATAGGCAAACCTCCGATAGGCAAACCTCAGGAACCGCCTGTGGTGTGGCGCAATCGGCACCATGAGACAATAGGCGTCCTTCAGGTCTATGGTCGTGAGACCACTCCGCCCTGGCAACTACCCTCAGGCTGCCCGCCGAGAGTGAGGCATGTGGAACGGTAAAACTTTTAAAAACGTGTTCAGGCCCCTTAGGTCTAGAATGGGCCGGAATCCACAGTCTTTCTTGGGTACCAGAAAGTACGCCGAGTAGAACCCCCCGGGTTGTAACTGAGGGTCCACTGGCTCGATCGCACCCTTGGCCAGGAGGGTGGATAGCTCCTGGGCCAGAGCTGTGGCCTTCGTCGGGTCGCGGACGACATCTTGACCCGGACGAAGGCCTGGGGCCGGCGTTGGAACTGTAATACGTACCCCCGGGTTAAGGTGGAAACCTCCCAGGGGTCTGTAGTACAGGCAGCCCAGTAGCTGATCTGCTGCTGGGAGAAACGGCCGACGACCGGCCCCGTGGTCCTAGCGCCTGGCCCCCCGGCCTCTGTCGGCTCTGGAGGGGTACCGGTGAGGCTCCGCGGCCCGAGGCTGCCCGGGCGATGGGCGGGCGGGGGCGCGAAAGTTATCAGCGGGCTGCTGGGCGGGCCGCCGAGACCTACGTAGGCCCCCATCTCTCGCTGGGTAAGAGCGTGGCTGGGAGCGGCCCCGGGGGGCAGCCGGGGGGGCTCTGGGCCTGCCAGGAGCGGACACACTCCTGTGAAGACCCGACAGCTGCAGGTTGGTTTGCCTAGCTTGGGCAGCTCGCTCCAGCGTCTCAAGGGCAGCTGACCCAAACATCTCCCCCGGTACCACTGGCACGGCTCTGAGGGCCTTCCTGCATGCCTCTGTCAGTGGCGACTGAGCCAACCAAACCTGGCGGCGGGTCTGGACCAGGGTGGACATAACACGCCCCAATTCCCTGGACATGAGGGCAAAGGCCTGTAGGGATGCATCGCTCAGGTCCTGCGTAGACGGCTCAACTGCAGCCTGCTGCAGCGAAGTTGAGAGCGCCAGCATTAGGTGGGAGAGGGAGTTGCCAATCCGCCCCATACGCGCTGCTGCGTCGTAGGCCTTCGAGAGCAGGTCGTCCGTGACCCTGCACTGGGGCCGAGGACACCTGGCATCCGGCTG
>OLKM01007001.1:7500-12886 GCA_900291075.1 Melanogrammus aeglefinus
GAGTTTGTGGTGTGTGTGTAAGAGAGCACGGAATTGTGTACCTGGTGTTAGATAGAGGACAGTGTGTGTGTGGCAGTTGGCGTGTGTGTTTGTTTCCAAGATTGAATAATGTCTGTCATCGGCATCCGGAAACCGAAATGTGGCGGCTTGATTGATCACTCCCCGTGTGGCAGCACAGCCACATTGCATGCTACGTCAGCGGATATAAGCGTCACCTCACATTGTCTAAACCCATGTGGAACAGACCTCATCACATAGGTAATATACTGGAACTCATGACGTAAACCTCTATGGGCACACTTGCGGTTCAAAACCATAAGCTCATTCATATTATAATTTCACACCTGTGTTTCGCTGTGTGTAGGCTACTATGCACCTATTGTAAAGGCAACATGAAGTTGGGCTAAAGGTTGAGTTTTTGTTGTAACCTTGACTGGTTTATTCATACATTTCTTTAACAGCAGGAGTAACACCCACGACCTTATAAACAATCGATGATTGTTGAGCGGTCCCTTTGGCAGGAGTGAACTTATCGCTGGCCAACGCATTGCATGGGAAGCGCCGCACCTTAAACCACTTTTCACTAAGACGCAAGTGGCCTTATGTGCCATGTGCAGTGACTCATGTGCAGTGATACTGTGCACAGCAGGGGTATGAGAGCTCTGTGGAACCACAGAGCCAAACATGCAACTTCCAGCTCGCTTCAGCTTGATGTTTATCTGCAAGTACACCAGATGTGTAAGTAGGTTCAGTGTAACTTTTGTGGACATTTAAGGTGTTCATCAACGTGTAGAAGTTGTCTGATATCTCTTCAGATGCTTTATGCCAGCAGTCTTCTAGTATGAATTGCAGTGGTAACCAATAATGCGTGATCCTAAAATGGCTGATTTTGCACTTCCTGGTAGAACTGCTCATGGTCGAAGTGTTGCCCCATTATGAGAGGTTGACGCCATATCCAACAAGGGACTTCACACGCCGCACTGGAATAGGGATCGATCACCAAGCAATCCTCTTTACCTTCACTGGTATGCATGTTGGAGGTTTGCAGACTCGGAGAACTCGTAGACCGACCGGACAGAAGTTACTGACACACGGACAGGACAGACTGAATCCAGACCGACGGGATAACCCGTTACCGTGTGGTTGGGAGCACATAGAACAGTGGTAGGCCTACCGTGTCGAGAGAGAAGAACGGAGAGATCCGAAACTAGACCAGTAGGTACCGTGAGAGATCGAGAAGAACCAGGCTGCCCGGACGACTGTTGGAGTGTATTTCGGGCTGTCTGAAGGTACCGCCGGTTAACGGGACCTGTTGGCGTTTCTACCTGCGGACGGGGCTTCTTGACGCTTCCCCCCAGTCGTGTTACATCTGTTTCGGCTGGGGAAAACTTTTTTTCCTTGGCAGTTTATGTTGGTAATTTAGGGGTTCGGCGCATAATGCTGGCCGGTGGGTAAGCCAGCGCATGGGAGATCTGTGGAGCTTTCGGTGGGTCGAGGCTCCCACGTTTTAACACGGCCACAATACAGTGCGGAATCACGCCTGACAGTCGGCCAGGATTGCTATGAACTTCTGACCAGTTACTGATTCCATGTTAGCCTACGACTATAGCATGAAGTCGGGAGGATATGTCTGATGTAGAATCAGACGAACCGCATGTCGGTTTTGATGACCACCAGAAATGTGTCATTTACTCATGTCTACAACAATGGACACTACCAACACTGAATAAAATAGGAAATGTGTTATTAAACCGGAACGAGAAACTAGGGTAGGCCTAACCCAGCACAAAGGCAGGAGAGTTAATAAATTATACTACTTCTTCAATTCATGCATAGGCTATGTGGAAGTAGGAACATGTTGGATTGACAGTGTCACATGGGGGTGAAAGATCAACTCTTGACAATATTCCAAGGTGACTTGGAACGTCAATAACGCACAATTGTCTGTACACTAAACATGGAATCATGTTTTCTTAAATATAAAATTCATACATTTGAAATGAATTTCTGAGTCCACCCTGTTGTTTGCCTTTTTGTTGAGGGTTTGCTACTCTACTGCTTCAACATGCTGGAGGGCAAATAGCTTCTCTCCGAAAGGCTGTCCCCTAGAGTCCTGTACCTTATACATGCAATGTGTGTTGGTTAATGTAAGCTGTTTAAGTGATGTTAGTTAAGATGCTCAAAATATAGGTTGCTGGGATGGGAGTGTAATAATGCCCCGCGTGCCTACGATGAGCTGTTCCTAGATGGTTTTTCACAAACTTCCAAAGAATCAGTAAAAAAGCCAGAAAGGTTATATACAAAGTGTACATTTTACCTTATGGCATAACTATGTAACTTGGATAGCCCAGACAAATAATTTCTGCCTATGCATTGTTCCAAACGCAGATCTGGTTTCTGCTCTCCAGTGTAGGTTGCCATAGCTACCAAGCTAAGGTTCCACTGCAATGTTTTGAGGGTTATTTCCCTCAGCCCCTTAGAAAGAACAATTCCTGCAGACCGTTTCCTAGTGGTGGATCTAGAGTGCAGAAGCAGACAAGTCGGTGGAATACAGCAGCGATTGTGGAATAATGAGATTAATTTGTATTGAGTTATTTTCCCCAGTACCCTTCTCCCGCACCTCCCCATTCAGTGTGGTTTACTCAACTTATCTGTTCACGTTAATCAATACCACTCCGAGACTTGCTACTGGTTCCGTTTGGTTATCGGGTGTCTGTGCATTCTGCTGGGAAATTCCTCGCTTTGACTCCATAGCTCGATTCCTTCTTCGAGAGTTTAGATATCCTGGAAGTTGGATCTACTGATATGGGTTGTTGTTTGAAATGATATCAGTCTGACAATACACAGGTATTAAAGTTAGCGATCCCTATTTTACAGTTGATGTGTGATAGTTTTGGTGTGTTGTGTGCTTGGGGTGGAGTACGACCCTGCCACTCAGTGAGGCTGTCATCCATCCCGTTGGGCGAGACAGGGAACCCACCTGGAGAACACACACACACCAGAGATAGTTTGTTTGTGTCTGACCTTGGAGCCTCTGTGTAGATGTTGTGGACCAACCTGTACTTGACCTGATGTGCGTCAACTTGTCCGCACCACACATCCTAGCTGAACGAACCCTAACCAGCTTAAGCTTACAGCTGTCTGTTCATGAGGGGCTCTGGATGTCAGAGCCATTTTTGTTTCTGATTTTACACTATCAGCTCTGAAGTGTGCATATGGGAATAGTGAATCTCACAGGAGAACGCAAACACCAGATACTCTCTACCTACCTACCTTACCTACTACCTACCTATCTATCTATCTATCTATCTGAACCATGCGAGCCTTGTCACCATCCACGGTATAACGGTCAAGCCTCTGCTACCGCATGCACCGGATAGCAGCAGGGAAGAGATACGTACTGACAACCAGGGTGCCTGAATATGACTATTGAAAGTCCCTTAGCAAGCCAGCCAGTAAGTTCCATCGCTTCAAAGTTGTTTGTATGGCATTGGCGAAGCACCTAGATAAGAGCAGGGTTATTATACATTATACTACGTCGACTATGACAGTGCGCCCAGCCACGTAGAATAGAGAGCCAGGCTTATGATAAAATATACTTCTCTAACCAGTGACAGGCCATCACTAGACTGGACGAGCAGGGTTATTATGCATATACGGGTATCTGTGACAAAGCAGCAATATAAGGAAGTAGATTTATAATTACATGTCCCTACGTTCAAACTGTATCAAAGAGCAGAATATTTTTTTCTCTAGAGTAATGGTATGCTCATAATGATCTAAACCCTAAACCAAACCAACAACAAACACGAGCCCGACGTCGAAGTGTTTTGCGGTCACGATGCTTGCACGGGCACATGCATTGTGCTTGTTTGTGTAATGCGGGACCAGTCATAAGACTCACTGCATTGAATGGAAAGAGGAGAGATGTTGGAATTTGAATTGGATGCCTGGAAAACCTTTTTTGGAAGGGGCGGCATGTCATGTTTTAGAAACCAAGAAATGGTGATTAGGAGTATGATACTTGATTTCATTTTAGTTGGGGTGGTGAGCTCCCCTAAAATATAGGCTTAGCCTGGCATGATACACCCGCCTTCTCGGCGCACCCACAATTTTGAATCTTTCAATTAATTTCAAACCCTTGAATAGTTACCTCTCAAAGCTTAACCTTTAGATGCATTAGATGTCCATCAGCCAATCATGCACCAACCATTCACCACGTAGTTTACGTGACAGTTTAGCTGCCATTTGCAAATGTAGGACATAGTTTGAGGCCCTTCATGTGGGAGGCTGGAGGTCACTTTGATGTTGAAATGCGTTGGAGCAGTCTGCTGAGAACATGAAGAAACGGCGTATAAATACAGAGAATGGCGATGGTCTCTATCCTCTAAATGAACCGCTGTGGTTTATGTGATCTCCACGAGAGATGCCCACCGACTAGCCCAGAGCCAAGCTTAAGCCCTGCAGAAAGCACGGAGACGGAGAGCAGAAGACTCTTCCTGGTTGTATCCAGGAAGACTGCCGAGGCGGGCCCCAATCCCACGTGGTTTCTTACTGTTTTTACACACTTGGTTGTTTTACTGTTTTTTAATTGAAAAAACATTTTTAGGTAGAACCATTAAACTCCTTACGATGGCCATCATTGCAGACCAAGACACCTAACGCCGAAACTCCTCCCAACGAGCCTGCAGCTGTCGCCTGTGCAATGGGCTGACCACAGCCCCGAATGTTTGTAGTGAACAGGTTGAATGTTAGGCCCCATTTTAAAGCTGAAGTGACCACTGGTTTGGAAAAGCGCTGTATAAATTGCAATCCATAAGCTATTGTGGTTTAACCTTTTACCAGACTGACTCACAAGACACTGCTAACTGGCGTGGCCTTGGGGACAACAGGTGTGAGACCAAAGGGTGTAAAACCGGGAGAGAGATAAAGAGAAGTAATATTACTTTAGTTATCATTTGACGTTATTGACATGGTAGTATTGAAGTTCACTGCAGGGTTTCTGTTAAGAGTCGCAGCTTAGAAGGGATGTGCTTTAGTTGCAACCCAGAAAACGTCTTAGAGATTGCAGCGTTAGAAATCATAATAAGAGTTGTTAACATATGAACGACGGAGGCTGTTGCTGTGTGCATGCGTGTGTAAAGGAGCGAACGGGCTTCCTGGAGAAATGTCACATCGTGAGTCAGTTAGATAAGGGAGGAAGAACCGTAATGCGTGCTGTGATCTTGTTCCCTCAGCCTTTTCTATATCGCATCATATTTCCCAATCATCCCCCACCACAACGACCCACCTCCGCAACACACACTTAAACTGGACAAACAAAAGGACCATCGACATGGGATTAAAATATAAATTTTCATTGTCCATCAGCCAAGCAGATAGAAAT
>OLKM01007002.1:0-12886 GCA_900291075.1 Melanogrammus aeglefinus
CGGACACCGCAGGCGTTAGTAGCTGCTAGCGAAAGTCTTGGTAGGGCTAAATCCTAGCCTGTTGTTTACTTTTATTCACTGTAGGGGAGGATTACCGTGACAAATGGAAATACCTTAGAGGCAAGTACGGCAAAGAGAGAAAGGAAATGAAGGAGAGGAGGAGTGGATCGGAGGGAGGCCATAAGCACCATTGGAAATACGTAAACATATTGTCTTTCCTGGAGCCTTATGTACACTCAAAAAACTGAACTCTGTGTATTGTTCATATTTTTGATGCAGTTTGTGATGTTGTAACGTACATTGGTATCAATCCTTAGCTAGCGTATGAGCTAGCCACATTGCACGATGTCAGATAATTGAAATACATAAAAAAATAGCAACAAAAAAAATTTTTAATATTTTTTTAGTGGTGAAATTGGGTCTTTAAATATCCCAATGATTAAGTTTAGTTCTATGGTCAATGTTTAGGCTACATGAAACGTTTCTAAATTAATTTGCTTAGTCACGGAGTTAACAATGAAAGTGAACGGGACATAATGGCGGCCACTATTTTTCTGTGTGTTCTTTACACGTCTGAAACTTAGCTCACTTTAATCGGTTTCACTTCCATTTGTCAAGTTGTTACAGCCAAATAAGCCAGTTAAGTAAATACAAAGTAACAGTGTTGAGTGAATCGCACAATTACAGTCCTATGCTTTCCGTAGGACCGTAGGACAGTATTGCGCATGTGCCAAATCTCCGTGAACATGAACGTCGCAAGCAAGTAATCGCCATACTATCGTGTTTTGGTTGAGCTAATAGCTTATATGTTATCTTATGGTGTATGTTGGCTCAAAGTTAAATGTTTGTCTTTGTACTGCAAGTCACTGAAATGATTGCTGTTAGGAATTTGCTTAGTCACGGAGTTAACAATGAAAGTGAATTGGACAAAATGGCGGCCGCTATTTTTCTGTGTTCTTTACACGTTTTCAAGGTATTTTTTATGAGTTAGCTTAGGTTTTACAAGTGTATTATTTACAACGCACGAACCATGGTTTAAGACAGATTGAGTGTTTAAAGGTGTCAAATGGATGTGCAAAAAGGTAATGAAAAAAAAGCTAATACAGGTAAGGCTATTGCTTTATTGCCTTAAAGTAAAAATTATTTGTACTGTAAGTCACTTGAAATTATTGCTGTGTTTTTGATTTTATTCATTGCTCATTCGTTAAATAATAGTACAGATCTGAAACACCAGTGAAAGTGTTAGAGATTACTACAGTTGTAGTGGTGTTCTTTGAGGAAGAAGGCCGCCGACACAGGATCGCTTTTAACTCACTTTATTTGCTTAGCTTTAGGTCTATTATCTATGAAGCAAATGGAGGGGAATTATATAATTCACGCGTGGAGTAACCCTTAGCTTAATATCTAAATAGATACGCTGCCCTAGAGTTTCTGCTGTCTCCCCGCTTGTGTGGTTTGGTAGTACCTGGGCAGGCGTGGCCTCTATGACGCATAATATGTTTTGATTGGCTAGAGTTGAGCGCCCTCCCCCAGTGTGTATTATAGTTGTGTGCCGCCAGATCTGGTGGCCAGGTGCAGTTACTACAGCTTATATATTTGTTTCTGTTCCCTTGTGGCTATGTGAGGATATTACAGCCTGTTGATACATGTGCTGTTATTTAATCGTAACACAGTGTGTTACTGTAAGGAGTATAAAATATATAAAACATTTAGGCTAGAATAATACAATAATGATACATTAAACTTGTATAGTGCTTTTCTAAACACTCATATATACTTGTATTTTAGAATTGTCTGCAGTATTGAAAAGGAGTTTTGTTTTGGTTATTTGATTTTATTTGTCTTATACAGAAGACATGATGATTTATAGATGTTTTTGTTAATTTTTTTATAACCAAGCAAAGAAAGAGAGCCTTTAGAGCAATGAAAAGTGAACAAACTGGTTTGCTGCTTTATCAGTTTGCACTAGCAACTAGAGTTGCACTAGCAAGACCTGTATCACCCTGAGCTTGTCATATTGAATAAGCTATCATTTTCAGTTCCACGTTAAAATATTTTTTGTGATCCCGTTTTACACAGCAGTACTTTCCAATGCATGTTCCGGGACTCCTGTCTGCATCTTAGAACTCCATCTATGGTAAGTAATACGCTGCCTGTGTAAGCATAGTAGGGTTGTGCCGATGGACGATGTCCTCGTCCATCGTGATGGCCGACTGACATCACGATGGAGAGCCACCATCGTGATGCCATGCCCCCCTCGTCCGACACACACTAATCTTATAGTCTCTTCTACAGTTATTACCTAAAAACTTTGCAGGGATTGCTATGTAAATAAATTGAAAATATAACTAATGGTCCATATAAAGTGCTGTAAGTTAACTAGAGCTGCCCCCTAATAGTCGACGGAGGCTTAGTCGAATACGTTTTCATTAGTCGAGCAAAAAGTAAAACATAAAAATAAGAAGCCATGAGCATCGCAAACCGAATACATCCGTGGTCGCAACAAGCCCTGATTTAACTCATCGCTGCAGAAATACTGACCAATACACCTGGTTAGGTAAACACCTAGGCAGGTAGACACCGCTAGACACACGAGACTCATACCGGTGATCGCAGCTTTAGTTCCCCGTGTCTGATCGCTGTAATTCAGAGAGTGAATATCGATTGAATATCTAATATCTTTCTAACTTTAAAAAACACTTTAGTATTTTTTAAAACGATAGTCGCACATCCCTAGTAACTACGCCGTGAAGGTGAACCCTCCCGGACTCCGCTAGTAACATGAAGGAGCCGCACATCCACACGCACCGGACACCAAAATACAAACAAACATGTCTATTTGATTGCTTTTAAATAAAGTTGTGTGCAGTTATACGGTAAATACCGCAGAACCGCTTGGTCCACACCGTTAATAGGCGGCCCGCTTCATGGGCCGCCAATTAACGGCCCCGCCCCCCAACGACGATATCATCGTCCAGCACGATGTTTTACTGTAAACATCATCAACTGCCAATTTTAGGGACATCGCCCAACCCTAAAGCATAGCCATTTTGGCATCCTTCGCTGTATATAAACACCTGCCTATTTTTTCATCGCGCATACACTACAGACAGGCATCAGATTTTTTGTTGACATTTGCGGATTTTGACACTGTTTTGGATTATCAACATAGGGGCCTACTCTACCTTGAAGTAACCTCATATATATGTAACTTGTACTGCATTGGATAAGCATGTTTTCTTTTATTGTTTTTTTTAATTTTCAGATATGTGGAAGTGTAGAGAGTGTGCTGCAGAAGAAACTACAAGATATCAGCTATTGAAGCACTACAGGTTAAAACATGGCCATTTTGGCCGCAGACACCCTTATCCATGCATACATTTAAGCTGTCCATGCAAATTTAAAACTTGGAATGCACTGCGAAGTCACCTATGTAGGTCACATGTTGATCAGACATCTCAGAAATTAGTAGATGGCACAACATAGTGCTGGGCGGTATACCGGTTCATACCGAATACCGGTGTTTTGTTTTTTTATGATATGAATTTTTCATATACCCCAATACCGATGAGCGTGTAGCGTAGGAACGTTTGGGAACACAGAGCGGCGGAACGTTGCGCCGCCGGACATTGTTTGAGAGGGGGCTGTTTAGCAGCTGCACCAAACAAGCAGCATGTGAGAGCACAGCCTGTGTTGAGCGTGACGGACGTCATTTGAGCGGTGAAAAAATGGATAAACACCGGCGAAAGGTTCTGAAAACTGAAGTTTCAGAACAAGCAAGCAATGAAACAGAAGAACTTGTGCCGAAAAGAGGAGCCGTGTCTGTTGTTTGGAGATTCTTCGGCTTTAAAAAATCCGACGTCGAAGCATCATCTTGAAGCAAAGTCCATTTGGATGCAAGTTGCCTTAGTGGAAGTTTAGTTGTTTAAGAAGTCATAGGGCCCTATTTTAACAGTCTGAAACGCAAGTGGGAAAGCGCAAAGCGCAAGTAGCTTTGTGGGCGGTTCTACGGCGCTATCGCTATTTTACAGGCGGATAAATGACACTTCCGCCGCGGCGCAAGTGTCAAAAGGGTTGGTCTGAAGCAGCCTAATTACCCGTAGGTGTGGTTCTTGGGCGTAACGTGCAATGAACCAATCAGAGCGTTTTTTCGCAGCCCTTTAAGAACGATCGGCGCATGTTCCATGGCGGATTGCTATTATGATGGCGTGTTTGCCAGCGCACGCAATTAAGGTTCACCACAGAAGATACCGATCGTGCTTGTCAGAGCAGTCAAAGAAGGCGACTTGGCTTTATATGGGGATGGGAGAAACCCACCCAGAATTGGTTCCGTGAAAGCGGCTTGGGAGGAAATCGCCGTAATTGTTTCAGCAGCTGGACAAAATATTATTTTATTATTATTTTTATATTAATTTATCTTTATGGACACCACAATGATTTTCCTTGTGTGGTAATATTTTATTGTCCTTGTAATTTATGGTATGGTTTTGCAAAAAATGGGAACTGCTGTTCCGTGTAGATGAGAGAAGCAAAGTGTATGCGCGAGGAGTGCACAAGCAATCCGTATGCATCGCATGCGCATGTATGCATGCGCCCTTAAAAATAGCATCTGAACAACGCGGCCACTGACTTTAAAACCAGGTATTTCTCTGGTCCAGTAGCGCAATGGTTTTCAGAAACGTCAAAATACTACGTTTTGCGCCAGAACACGCCTCCTCCTTCCGCTGAACCGCCCCTTGGGGCGCAAGATCATTCCCTAATTTACCGGCGAGTGGCGCTGGCGGCAAAAGAACGCTCTGCGCCAGTTGTAAACTAGCAACGACACATGCGCCAGTGACTAAGTCACTTGCGCCGGATGCAAGATAGGGCCCTTAAAGTTAAACATTTATATTTTTAATACTTGAATACTACCTGGTTGGACTTGAAGCAATATATTAATGCAAGTTGCACACCTTTTCTATTTATTTGTTTCAATATTATTTATGGATGTTGCCTTAATTAATGTTCAGTGGATAAAGAAGTCTTCATTTTGCAGTTACAGGAGACATATTGTTTACGTTGTGTGTAGAGCCGGTGGTTTACAAAAAGATGTTTTTTCAAGTTGCAAAACTTGCACAAGTAAAGGGGTTCTGTATTTTGACGGCAACTAGTCACGCATTTCTGATTCCTTCACAATCATTAATACTAGTGTGACATTAATGTTTTTTCTACAATATTCACTCCCTCATGACAGTAAATATGTCATTCCAAGCCAATTTTACCGCCACAAGTAAATTATTCTCTAAATTATTAGGAAAATGAGGTTAACAACCAGTTGTGCTTGAAAAAAAAAATACCGTCACATACCGTGAAACCGATATAATTTTGAAGAATACCGTGATAGACATTTTTGGTCATACCGCCCAGCACTAGGAGTGAGTCCATCTTCTCCTCTGCAGAATGCTTGCAGCCCTTCCTTGTCATCTGGGTCACCAGTAAGCAGCCAAAATACGGCCAGTCTTTCACCATTGTCAACAGATTCTGATGACACCATCATCCTGTCCCATTCAGATAGTGAACTGAGGGCACGTGCATGGCCACGGGAATTCTCAATTCCGCGTTTTCCATATGATGTAGAGCTTCAGCTTCAACGTGGAAATGAGAGCTTTAGGGAAACTGGCTCTCTCTTAAAGATCACACCAGGGCTGAAGTCCGACATATTGGAAAAGTTAGCAGAGGAAGTTTTCCAGTACACTGCATATCCACAGAACTACCATATGGTTGATGTAGCAGGGGCACTCATCAAAAAATTTCCCTGTTTAAAAGAACAATCTGCCAGTGGATACTATGGCTGGATGATTAGCCTGAAATATAAAATGGCAAATTACAGAACAAAAATGTGCAACATTGGTTGTCCAGAAGTTTCCATAAATGCATTGAAAAACAAATCGGTGGATGACTGCCGCCCAGCCAAAAATGTGAAGAAACCCAAAAAGGCGGAAGTAAACTATTTTCCTTCAAACCCTGCTGGAGAAACTGATGAAAGCCTAGAATATTTAAGGGTTGAACTGTTAAACGAAGCAAGAAGACGAAGAGACAATGCACCATCTGTAAAAGAGAAGATGTCGAGAACCTTTTCCTACAGAAGGAGAGAGGTGGTGCAGGGAAATCTAGGCGCTGGAGAGATTAAAGCCAGGTGGCCTGCACTCTTCCGTACTGATGAGGTAAGAACGGGCTTGTTGTTTTTTACCACAGTGTAATTTCTTCATATCACATTTTGGTGCATGACTGCTGAAACTCCAATAGTTACAAAGTAGACCATGGGACTTTTTAAAATAGATAAATTCCCTGTAGTATTTGATCACTTACTTGTATACCTATGGCTGGTCCAAACTGTACTACACATCCTATCGGACACGTTTTTGTTTCGTGAATGTAAAGGTCCAAATTTGAATGTGACCTTTAATGATACAGTAGCTATAAAATAACATTACGTCCACGACTGAACACGGTGCCTTTTGCCTTTTTTTTTTTCCTATTTTCTTTGTATAGATACATGCTGAATTCCAGCGCATAACAACAATCCCTCTTGAAGCTACCTTCATGGCGCAGTTGGACAGCCATTTACCCCAACTGACTTCCGTTTTACAGAAGAAGGGAGGCGTTTCTGGCCAAAAACTAGCCAAACACCTGGTGATCTTGCAAGAGGTAATTATGAGTATACACTGTTGTACAGAAATTGTAATATAAACCATTTATGGTATGTATAATGAATCATTATCGACTTAAGATTAACACGGGTTGAAAAAAATATTTATTATCTAGACTTTTTATATATATATATATATATATAAAATACATATAATAATATATGTATTATATATATATATATATAATATACAATATATATATTGAAAATGTTGCCGAGGCAACAAACGGAGAGGACGCTGGCGCTGTCTGTTCGCCGCTTTTCCAAGCAATTTTTGGGCCAATTTTTGGCCAATTTTACTTAAAAAGTGAATTTTTGTTGACATAATTATCTTACTTTGGTTCCTGCAAGCTACATTACGCGACGGAAAAGCAAGCTTATGGACTGCTCTTAGTATTGTCCAGTGTATAATTGTGTTATCGGTGAAAGAGCCCGGTGAAGCTCACTTGTTATTTTGGTTTCCTAGTAACGGGCTAAACAACAACGGCTAAAACAAGTAAACGCCGATGTGACATTTTTCCTGTGACACGTTTTTCGGCGATACTGATGAAGAGGAAATATGCACCTGGTCAAACCTGCTAAAGCGTGTCTCTTACTGTCTCGTGGATTTTCTGCACTGCTTCCCAGCTCTTCCCCAGATTAGCGTCGCGTCCCCGTACCTAGCTGCAAACAGGCAAACATCACTCAACATCAGTTTTCGATGTTGACAGTACTTCGCCCCACAGCTGCTGAAAGTACAACAATCCGCTCCAATCCCACCCTGTTATTCTATCCACCATAAGCAGCTAGGACTATTGCGTTAGACCTCGAATATATCCACAGAGGCTCAGGAGAAACTTTATTTAATGGTCAGCCCCTGCCGGCTTCATCAACATCCATTAGGCCGCAGAGACGGGCTGAGGGCAAAAAGACGTAACATCGCGAGATCCCCGCACTCCCGGCTTAGACTAGATTTCATGGAATGGATTCCAACCTGCGCGAGAGTGGATTTTAAGGTCTCTGGAGACCAGTACAAAGAGAATAACTCAAAGGTCACTGGTTAAATTTGAAACTTTTCAACACTCAAATCCATGAATAATAATCCAGCTTGATTTGAGAAGACATATCAGGGAAAAAAGGACTTGACTTCATGTGTCCTCTAACAGAAACCTGGGCACCCAAGCCAGAGGTTTACTTCTGCCCTTAACGAAGCCTGTCCCCCAGTGCTTACAGTACTTGGAGACAGCCCCGCAGAAAACGGAACAGCAAGGATGGTGGACTAGCTGTCATCCACAAACAGGACGCTGGAGTTGTCCCCATGGTGCTGCCTACAACTTCCTCCTTATTAATATGTCTTGCATTCACATGCCAAGACCCCCCATCCCATGACTGTTCTAATCATATACAGGCCCCCTAAACCCAACTTGCTTTCATCCCGGAAAAGCTGATCCTCTCACAAACACTCTGTACTACCTCTGCCAATACCATCATCCTGACGGGGTGATTTATATATTCATGTGTGACACCCCCTCATGCCAGCCCGCTGCGAATTTTCTTTCAGCTGCTAGACTCTCCTCAACCTACAACAAACATGTTGAGCCCCCACTACACTCCAGAGGACACACAAATTGACCTTGGTCATCGCAAACTACTCGCCCCCCATCAGCCAACCATACAGGTCTATGATCCTTGGCATCGCGGATTCACAGAGTTGTGTCAATGGAGCTCCCTTTTCCTTCCTCCACACCAAACCATAAGCGGCAGATCCTACTTCAGGATGTGAAAAATATCAACCATGGATGCCCCTGGCCCGGACCTTTCAACATCTCTCTTCTGGCTCAACGTGACTCCCTCTCCTGTTGCTGACTCTCAGTGGACTTATCAACCAGTCCCTGAGCAGTCTCCTGGATCTCTCCACGCCCCTTAACATCGAGGTCATCTCCTTCTCGCGCTCTGCACCCCTGGTACACCAGTGATGAACTACGTACAATGAAGGTGTTGGGCGTTGTCCCTTGAGGCGAACTCAAGAGATCTCTGATCTGACGTTCACCAATTACAGCGCATACCAGGAACACAAGGAAGGGCATATGCTGAAGCCTGATATAATGCACGGTCCAGGTTCTATTCCGCAATAATCAATCCAATGCCCTGAGTAACTCCAAAACAGCTTCTATTTCAATGTCATCACCTTCTCCAAACCCCCATTTAACCATCCCAATCTGATGTCACCACGGAGAGGTGCAACAATGCACATCAAACTTTTTTTAAACAAAAATGTGAAAACAATCCGCTCACACCTCTCCATCACTACTGCTGACCCCTTTCACTAAACTATCTTGCTGTGCACACCACCGCATGACTCTGTGCCAGACCTCTGCTCCTTCTCCAGCATCACAAAGGAAAGACGGTGCAGAGGCACGTCATCAGGAAATTGAGCAATCCACCTGTGCACTAACCTTGTACCTACAGACTTGCATGAAGGCACAACACTACTGTGTCTCTTCCACTCAATACCAATATCATTATAACACTCCTCTGCGCTGGCATATCCCATCTGATTAAAACTGCTGTCATCAGACCAAACATATAAAAAAAACCTACCCTTGAATCCAAAGTCCTCTCACAATACAGGCCCATCTCAAATCTCCCATTTCTGTCAAAAAGATCTCTAGGAAAAAACATGTTGCAGCACAACTCCAGGATCACCTCATCATACATCATATTGTTATGAAAAATTCCCATGTCTGTTTCTCGCTTTGGTCCCCACAGTACAGAAACAGCCTTGTCCAGGCCGGTCACAATTCATTAGACCCTCCTGATGGGCAGCAGACACCGGCGCTCCCAATCTCTCCTCATCCTCCTGGACTTAACAGCTGCTTTTGAGTGACAGTAGTCACCACATATTCTCTTTCACCGCCTGCAATACCACCTTGGACTATCAGGAAATGAAAAGAACTGGTTCACCTCGTACCCTCACTTGACAGAACTGAGCACGTTTGCCCTGGCAAAGCATAAATCAACACAACAACGTCACTGCGGTGTCCCCAGGGTCTTCGGGTTGGGTCGCCCAACACTGTTCTACTGTACATCGCTCCCCCCTGAGGTAATCGTTAGTGTCATATGAGCAAGGCGATTGGTATTCTTTACACTTGCTATGCCTGATAGATCACACAGAACTCATAATCGGACAACCCCCACTGTTCTTCTGACCCTCTGCTAACATATGCCTCACACTCCACCTGCCCTCGAGGACGCATAGAGGCGGTGGATGAAGCTCATACTTCCCTACAACTTAACAGCCATAAATCCGGAAGCATCCTTGTCTGGGACCGCACATCAGCTCGCTCCCCCAACTCACCCCAAATATCACCTTCTCTGGCAAGACATCCCCCTTTCAAATCCCCCGTCACCACCTCGGTGTTCAAAACTGGACCCACAAAACTAATTTGTGACCACCACATCAAAACACCCTCTGTAAGCAGCTTCCTATTAACCACCTAGGGATCATCGCCCAACTCCGCCAATTCATCTTACCCTGGCTGATGCATATGACAGAGAGCTTCGGTCCATGCCCTTGGTCTCCTACCATGGTTGGTATTACTGCATGCATCTGCTCATGGTGGTATTCCCTTGGCTAAGAGGAGTGCATCCAGTGAGGTCTTCCCATACATATCAAACGATGTGTCTGCGTAGTGGTTCCTGATGAGGGTGTGCTGCTCCAAGTGCATGGATCCACTAGTGGCACCCGCCAGTCCTGAATCACTGCCACTGGCTCCTGTTCACTCTAGAATTTTGCTGAGTACCTCTCACAGGTCTTCCTCTCTTCACCCTCTGCACCAGTGCGTCTTTACCTGGATCTTCCCCCTTCTGACCTCTAGGATAACTTCCTTCACCCGTTTCGACTAAAACTCACGTACACTCCGTTCAGGATCCACTCACACCCCTCCTATAACTCCGACATATCGACATCATAGCTGCACCATGGGATAATCAGGGACCTATTTCTGCTGGCGCCCTAGATCATGGAACCGCCCTCCCTTGACCACTTGGAACGCGGTCCAACAGAACTGTACAGCTCTTTTTTGACGGACTCGCAGACAACCATCTCTTTAAAGAGATTTTAAGAGCGTAGATACTTTTCTTTGAGGTTCCCCTGTTTAATGAGATGATTTTCTCCTTATGATTTATTTTGGTAGTTTTTTTTCGGAAAGCACTTTGTTGGAAGTATAAATAGTCTTGCATTAATATAATACTTCTCTCTCACTCTCTATCATTCATTCTTCATATATCCTTGTATAGTACCGTAATATACTTATTTAGTATATAGTATATACTATATATTTTGTACTGTATGTATAGTTGGTGTATTGTATGTATGTGTGGTATGATATTGTATGTATGTATGTATGTGTGTGGTCGTGTGTGGTGGTTAAAGAATAATTATCTCTGTTATAGATAATTGATTATCCTTTACACAGGACTTACAAGTGCATTGCCAAACCTTAAACCAGGTTGTGCAGTCCTAAGGACACTTGCATTCTATCTGGGTGAAGGATGCATGGACAATGCTCATTCGGAGGTATATGGTAAGCCATTGTTAAATTAGTAGGTCAGCATTACTGTCTCTCTCGCTCTTACAGCAAAAATTCCATCTCTATAAGGGATCCTTAATTTCGAAATCGCCACAGCTGCAGTTTATTTGCAAAGGCGTTCATAAAACGGAGCCTCTAATGATGTGACCTCAAACCTGAAGAGCCGCAACAAACTTACGATTATCTGCTGACCATTTAACTGATGTACATTGTTATAAGATAATATTTGACCTACCTTTTATAAGGCTGAAAATATTTATATAAAAAAGAGACTATAAAAATGTATGCCTCATAAAGTACAAAACATCAAAGACATAGTATAGTGAGCATGATTGTTTTTCATCTCAGTAAAGTGGATTTCATTAAATTAAATGTTGGATGAATGTGTTTTGTACATCTGTTTTCTATATTGGTCTTAAAAGTACTTAGAGGTCATCCAAGGAGGACGAGTAGGTCAGAGAGTGAGGCATGAGCAACACTCCTATGTGGTGGCTATCTCTCTGAATATTCATGATTGGTATGGGTGATAGAAACTGGTACATACATTGACATTTATGCTGGAAGGAGTCGGTCTGTTTCTTTGACAATCATTGAATTCGTAGCCATGAGCTTGATGCATTGATGCTGGGGTGGTCTATCTATGCTTGAACCTGGTCTTTACCCCATAGGATACTGAGTGCTACTATGAATTTCGGATGTGCAGAAAAGTCTGCTCTTCAGGGTATGGGGAAAAGTTTCTCCCCAAAGTCCTTTAGGACTAAAAAAACAAAGATTGGGGCGACAGTAGAATTTTTTAATATGCACACTTTGGTGGCCATATCTGACCAGGTGTGAGAATGTGTTTAGCCGTTTACATAAGCCGTTTTCAAAATCTGCCTCTTCTGACATCAAAAGGTGGACACGGCCACTTGTAATGTCAGAAGAGGCAGATTTTCAAAACGGCTTGTAACGGCTAAACACACTCACACCTTGTGGTGGCATAATATGTCCCTTGAGCTGCATTGTTTGAGCTCATGTGTTTTGGGGCAAAAGAGGTACTGCTCTTTCAGTTTTTGAGCATTGACTATCTTCCAGCTGTGGGTGGTCTGGTGCAATTGTTAAATTTGTTTTTCAATACCACGGGTTCTTGGATTATAAGGGAGGGTTCTCGATTCCTCACTTTGACGAAATCTCCACTTAGGTTAAGATTATCGGCGAATCCCAGTTCTACGAGCTCCTCCAAGACACTCTATCCAGACTGATGTCCTGGCTGTTTATTTATTTTTCTGAGTTTTCTGTTTAAAGCCTCGACACTATTAGTGCCACTGCAGGTGTGGAGGAATGTGATTGGAATTGAATTGATATTGAATTGAAAACTTTACCCGTTGGAACAAACGTTAACTAAGGCTTCAAAGGCGTCTCAAAACACAATAAAGGCGCAAAAGGCTTGTTTCCCATTTGGGTGGTCCTGTGTAGGATGGTAGACAACATGTGGAAATTAAAACAAGGAAGACAACAACACAGCACATGGCAATGACGACTAGGAGACACATAGAAGACTACTACCACACTTGAAGAACAGACGAAAATAGATAGGGACAAGGGGATTAGAGTCACCGAACAAAACAACAAAAACATTTGACAGACA
>OLKM01007003.1:0-12885 GCA_900291075.1 Melanogrammus aeglefinus
TGCTAGTGCCTAATTCTGATTTTAATTTGACTATTCATTGTCCTAGAAGCTTATGACAATATTAAGTGTTGAATAATCTGAATTACTTATGGTGGTTGTAGGCTACTGTATGCAACAGTGAGTGTGGCGGCGTTTTTAGGATGGGTATCGAAGAGGCTAATAGGAAATCATCACAGTATGCCCACTACAAAAACCTAGACTACACCACTGGATGCACTCATATGCACTACTTAATATCAAACTGTTGTTCCACTCATCTATTCACACTGTCTAGACCACTATCACACTTACTAGAAAACTTCTCCCAGTCTGCCTTCCCATAGTTAAAAAAGGTTGGTCCAGTCTGATCCTCAGTTAACAAAGTTTTCCCAAACTTCAAAAGTATTGGAAAGTGATCACTACCCATTGGGTACCTATCCATATTGTCCCATTCTCCTACCCTTGCGTATTCACTGGATGCTAATGCTAAATCTATGCATGAAACTGCCCCCGTCTTAATTTCAAACCTAGTTGGCCTGCCATCATTCATACATACTAAACCATATTTGTCCATAAAATCCTCCACTGTGCTCCCATTAGACCTTTTAGTAATATTCCTTGCTGCCCACACAACATCTACCATGAATGCAAGAAGTGACTTTTTTTCGTCTGTCCGCAATATATCCCCTTTTCCTGGCAACGGGTGAGCACTGGTCCCCACTGGCCTGCTATCTTCCCCTGTGCCCTTAACTTGTCTTATTGCCTCTGCATAAGACATATCCTTCCCAGCTCTTACTTTCTCCACTTCCACAGCTGTTATATGGTACTCACACCCTCTGAAGGAAGTAATATGTTTACCACCACAATTGCAGCACTTTGTTTTCTCCACCTGGCATTGCTTAAAGTCATGGTCCCCCCCACACTTTCCACATCTCCTGTCCCCTCTACATGCAGCTGCTGCATGCCCAAAACGTTGGCATTTGTAACAACGCAATGGTGGACGTCTGTATTCTCTCACTGTAAAACTCATATACCCTAGGAATACTCGTTCTGGCATGGTTTCCTGCTTGAAGGTCAGCAATACAGCTGTGCCATCTTGTTTGAATCTGCGGGCAGACTCAATCTCAGCTCCCTTTATATTTTCAATTAAAGCACTCTCAGTGATTTCGGGGCTAATGTAAACTACTCCCTTAACCCCTCCGCCCCCAGGAACGAAACACTCAATTGGTCTGTTAAGTAAATGACGTACTTTCATGGCCTTTGCTTTATGACCATGTGATTTACAGAAAACCAGAACGTTTCCATTCCTCAGCATTCTCACATTGAGTACACCTCCCATTTTATCTTTTATTTCATCCGACAGTTTGAGGGGATTTAAAGCTTTATCATTTTTATCTTTGAACTTAACAAGAAACTTGTATTCTCCTTCTCCCTGGACCTTTGGAACCTTCCGGCTGCCTTGATCGCTGTCCCCCTCACTATTTGATTCATCAGACCTGTCCCTTTTATTGCCCTCATCCTTCTGTCTGTTTCCCTTTCCCCCTTGGCCACCTCCCAAAGCCATCCCAAAAACTATCCCCTCACGGGGAAGCCTTGATCGATTCAGTCCCAAAGTTTCAATTTGATACGGAATCCGTAGCAGCCCCAAACCTCTCCGATGCAGTAAACAAAGTTCGCCAACAATCCACGCGCTGAGTCAAACCGCCCGGAAACAGGATGTGCATTCGAGGCAAAAAAAAACAAGTGCGCCCCTAACCCCCAAACGAGGCAGCCATTAAATAGGGAAATGAAGTGGACCAATCAAGGCCGTATGGGCCAGACCATTAGTCGGGGGAACACCCTGTAGCTAAAGTCTACAAATCCACTATTACTGACACAGAAAGTACATATGTGTGAAATACAAAATAAACATTGACACTAAACTAAAACAAACAACCCAAAACCACATATATACCCACACCTTGTGCACACATACCTAATTAGATATTGACAAAAAACAGCTGTTTAGATCAACACTCTACCCTCTTGGCTCATTCCCTGATGCATTGAATCCCGGGCTTCCCTTCCCCACACTGCCCCCTACCGTGCGGAAGTCCAATTTGACCCCAATTCTTATATATATATATATATTATATATATATACATATTATATTATATATATATATATATATAGATATATAATATAATTATATATGATATATTATAGATATATATATATATATATATATATATATATCCACACACAATATAATAAGAATAATAATACAAATAATAATTATAATAATAATCATAACAATAATGCGAGACTGTGAGAAGGGGGAGGATTTCACCTTCTCACAGTGAATACGACGTGAAACGACAATGTGGGACTCACAAAAAACACTATTATTTTATGTAGTGCCAGCTGTTGCCTACTTAGGTGTCCTTAGTTGTCATGCCAGTAAATGCAGATCATTTTCAAATGCATTTCTTTTGTATAGTTGATCTATGTGATTCTGAGCTGAGTGAGTTTTGCTTTGTTCAGATAATTAGATGTACTCCATGTAGCCTAAACCAGTGCATGTTCTACTTGAATACAGTATGTGGTTCAGTATATTGTTCGACTACTAGAGCAAACACTTTGATGTGGTGTTTTGAGTTGTGCTGGGGTTAGGTTGTTGCTCTCTGTGGTTGGAGATAAAGGCACATTAAAGTACAAACTTGAAATAACAATTGTAGCCTTGACTGTGTGTTCTGTTTGATTGTATACAGTCAGGTTTGTTAACTTTGAGGCACTGTGAAATAGCGTGAAAGCTCCATGCCTACAATGTTTTCTAACATGAGAGAACTTGGGAAATTTCCATTTGAATAAGATATATTTGTTTTTATTTGCAGGCCATTATGTGCCACTGAATCAACCAGGTGGCAAAGTATAGTAATGTTATAAGCAAAGGGGCAGAATCTATTTTAAGACTACCTCAATGCATTGGTATCTCACGTTGTCGCACATTGTCCCACACAAACAAAGTCTTTGTCCCATATCTGGTGAATTGGGATCTGGTCACCCTATTCATATAAGAGATCAGATGAGGTGGAAGAGCAGCAGATGCCTGTTCAGGGGCTGATAATGTTAGATCACCTTTAAATTAGGAAAATTATTACATTTGTAGCTTTTGTTCACTGACCTCTGTCCATACGATAAATGAATAAAGAAATGTTCTTTATATTAAAAGTTTGATTTATTTTGATTATGCATATTTATTCGGGAAGAATTTAGCATGATGTCCAACAACTTAATGATATCCCGGATTTGTATTGGGTACCGTAGTCCCTAAATGTACATAGAAAATCCAGGAAATGGTAGGCCTATTTAAAATTACAATTTATTTCCTGGGGAGTACCCCCAGACCCACTGGAATATTATGGTCCCGCGCGACCTCCTCAAACCAAAGTTACGCCCTTGCTGTGCACGTCAGATTCCCGTCCCACGGTGAGGTGCCCTAGGCGCTGGCCCGTCCAGATCCCGTCCCACAGCGAGGTACCCTGTGCGCGTGCACGGTCCGATTCCCGCTCCCACTGTGAAGGTGCCCTGCCCGTGGACCGTCAGACCCCTTCCCACAGCGAAGGTACCCTGCCTGGGCGTGCATGATACCATTCCGATGTGTGGTGAGGTGCGTGCCTTGCCTGCGCATGCACATTCCGGATTCACGTCCATAGGGGGGAAGTGCTAACTGCGCGTGCATGTCAGATACCGTCCCGCGACGCTGGTCCGGCTGTGTTGAGGAGCCGCCGCTGTACTTCACTCCTCAACAGGGGCGTTTCTTCGACACACCGGAGGTAAAGCGTTCCGAAACTTTCCTATGAAACGATGCACAGGACCTGTTTTACACTAAATGTATCATTCCTAGCAAGTCCCAACTCATTACATTTACAAAAACTGTAATCGGTTTCTTATTATAAACGTTGTATAGGGCTCAGGGGAAACTGGGGGCGGTAACGTCAGGCACGGCCCACAGTTGCATGCAAATTTATGAACTTAAGTTTCGTCCAGATAACTTCAAAAACATTTGGTTTAAATAAACAAAACTTATCTTTCAAAGCACCGAGCACATGAAACACTGACAGGCTCGCTAGTCCTGCCATGTATCTAAAATGAGTTCAAGAACTCTTATTAACCGCGTAGGGCTGCCGTGCTCGTTCCTGCTGTCACGGTGAGGGGAAACCTCGTCTCCTAGTCGGTGGTTCAACCCTGAAAGAGGGGCCATGTGACCACACCCACATCAGGCCAGCGTCACAGCTTCGCGTCCTCGTTATGGCCCTATATAGAGCATGATGTTGTGTTAAAAGTAAAGATCTGCTCTGACGTCTCGGACTCAACAGACGCGAGAACGTGCGATTCTGGAGAGAAGATGCGGGTCCAACCTTTGGGCTGGGACTCTTGTATATATAAACAGGCTTGGCTCAGAATAGTCGAATAAAATCTATTCACATCCGACTTAAATCCTGCCTATCACTGCATACCTTTTTTAAATCGCAATCTCAATCAAACAAAACCAAAATACAACGGTTGCGTCAACCTCAACGTTTATCTGTGGTGGTGTGCCGGCCGCGCCCACCAATCAATCCTATCTACCGCAAACGTGTCTGAAATAAATAAACGTAAAATGAGTCAAAATAATAAACGTTCCCAAATTTCCCCACCTAACCTTACCATTTCTAGACTTTGATCAGTGCAAATGCACAATTACAACGACGAAAACGTATGGTAGTTCTTTCTATTTGCAAACCACTGAAACAATGGACCTTAAACGAACAACCCTTCGCTAAGCCCCGCCCCCCTGGTTACTGTTGCTATGTCTGCTTGATCGCCTTTCGCTCCGATCAATAAATATGTCGTTTATCAACGATCACCACTCATCAACACGATTTACAAAGGAAATCACCTTCACATGTTGGAAAAAAAAATAACGTTCCTGATATATCCAGAGAGAAGCCGACAGAAGGTTGGTTCTGCGGTAGGATGCGTTTGAGCGAATACTCATCCACCACAATATCGTCTGCTGGCGGACGATATACACCGGTTGTATTTGTTTACAGCGCGCCAGGATATTTGTTCCATAATAGGTGGGAATTGATTTATACCCTGGAAGCTCAAAAACAGACAGCAAGAAACCCCAAACCAAGTCCTGCCACAAGTGTACCACAACAATGCGCATTAAACCGAAGGGAGTAATCAAATAAAAGCCTGTGGCCCATATCATCCTAGTAGGCCTAGTGGTGCCAAAAGCCAGACGTGACCACAAACGCAGAACCTATTGATGCCACTCCACAGGGAGCAGGTAAAACTTACATGTATTAAGAGATTATATTTAGGTTTGCATGTTGGGTGTGAGTCCCCACTTTTTGTTACTATGATAAATTACAATGATGGCACTCTTATAAACATACGTTTCTTTATTAATCTTTTCCGTGATTCAGCCTGTTGATGATGTCTTTCCACACTGCTTTATCCACGTTGGGAAGGGGAACAATTGCGGAACAAGCGACACCACCTTCGACACTTTGAGAAAGATATCGGCGGGTGTCGGATTTAACAGGTCCCGTCATGCGGACACCGCTTCCGGGCATATTAGCAATCTGCTGAAAGCTTGACAGACCTTCTCGGTTGCACTTTACAACACGGTGCTAACGTTAGGGATTGGTCAGTTGGCTGTTTAGGGGAGGGGCTAGCGAAGAGTCAAATGCCTTCTGGTCAAATTAATGCTCCCACAAGCAGAATCACGTTCTTTCACACCACTGCGCAACCCCAATATACACTGTTGCATGCTGTTTTATTACGTATTTATATTGAAGCATTTCAGGGACTTACAGTATGTACAATGGCATATACGGTAATGTAAAAAAAGAAGCACTTCAATAATCAATTAAACCGAAATAAATAACTTCAACAAGAAAAGTGTAGCAAAGTATTGTTAAAACTTAATATATATTTGTGTAGAATGAGATTCTGGTATGGTGGCGTATTATATATTTAAATAAGATAACTATTCCAAAAGAGTTCCAATAATAAAAAAAACAAAAGAGCTCCAAATCTTTATTTTATTTTGGAGACATTTTCTTGCAGATATATACAGTGCTATTATATCTCATCGGCCAATTGGGCACACTCAAAATGTGCCACCGACTCTGCACAATTTCACACCACCGCACCAAGCAAACCAGAAAACAATTTTAAAAAGCACCATTACAATTTAATATAAGAGATACATTGTATGGTAATATGCACACTCGTTTGAGTCGCCGCACACTTCGTTCTTTAGTTAATTAATAAGTACAGAGGCACATATTATATGTAAATACTTTTACCATTTCATCATTTGCATTTTTTTTCGGCAAAGGAAGCACATTCACGCAAGTAGTCCTCTGCATTCCCCTAGAAACAATGTTTTCATGAGGCTTTCAAACTATGGTGGCAAAACTCCAATCATTCTAAGTAAACTAAAGTAAAATAAACCCATCCACAATATACTGTACCCCTGAAATCTTCAATAAAGACGTTATAAACAAAGCATATATTCCTCCATATTCTTACAGTGTAACAGAAGGGTGGAGTGATGGTGTATAAATTAACGTGATTCTGCAGTGGAGCATTATTTGATAGCATTGGAAGCATTTGGTCTATCTCAGGGGTTTTCAAATTGGGTGAATGTGAGCCTCCCCTTAAGAGTAGGTAAAGGACCAGCCGAGACCCCCCTCAAAAAAAAGGAATCCTGGCGGCCCCCTGACCTAAACCCACACACGCCTCTTCAGTAAATACCATCTTTGTAGTGTTCCAGGGCAATTGATGATTTTCAATAACTAATCAAAATGTAATGTTGAAGAACATTTTATTTCCACAACTTTTTTTAAAGTGCATTCATAAAACGATTCTTTGCAACAGCAAATAATTTTCCAACTCTTAAATGCAGGCCTAATTGAGGCTACTGTTTTAAAATGACCTGAAACATCAGTTGTCCCTTTATCCACAAGTACAACACAACATGCTTAACATGGTGTAATCGGCGCCAAAGCTTACAACCGACGGACACCCCAACGGCTGAGAAACCAGTGCTGTGTTCTCTGGGGCTTTAAGCGCACATTTTGAAAGAGATGCACATCGTCTCGAAAACAATCTGCACAATGGACAGCTCCTGATCAATGAACGGACCAACGGCATGTTATCTCAGAATCGAAACAGATTTCACATTATTTTCATGCAGAATTTGTTAACGAATATCCGCCCACGTAACAATCTCAAATTTAAAATAAATTCAAACAAAAATGCGCCACTAAATTCACATCGTCTTGCGCGCTACGAAGCGGCATCAACCCTTATGGCTCAAGACAACACCAAACTTTGACTTGACTGAAAGCTAAATATGGCTAAAATAATGGTCTTACCTCCATACATAAATAAAAAATGCTCAAGAATATTTAACATGAAATTAAACTAATCTTCCACTGTGGAAAATAAGGACACAAAAAATATAGGCAAAAAGGGTACCTACATCTAATAAAATTGCTATACAAAAAACGCCTTATGCGACGATTGCTCAGGGAATATTCAAACAAATAATAAGAGTTTAAGACCTCTTCATTTTTGAGAAATGAATCTACCTACGTCGAGGCTCTGGATCAATGCAGCAGCTGATCTCCTGGACTTAACGGGCTCTCTTATCGTTCCACCATATGACGCAACGCGCGAGGGGGCTAAGGATCCCGTTACCCCCTCGTGCGAACCCTCCCTGCTGTCCACTGCAAGCGGCCTGACGAGCGCCTGCCAAATAGTGTAACCTCTCAGGCGACACAGCCGCAATCGCTTCGTGTTGAATTGGGTCCGCTAACTAACATCATTTCCGCGCAATACGCTTTGTTATGTAAAAAAAAGGCAAAACATGTAACCTTGCTTGCCTACGTTAGCCGTTAACCTTTTTTTCTCTCACTAGTTAATCCATAAAAAGTGGAGACGTTTTTCTTATTCCGGTCATCATGGTCATTTTGTGGTCCTTTCTCTTGCACTTTGTTGGAGTCGTACTATTCAGCCTTTCAAGTTGCCAAGAATCCATACCATACCATATTCAAAACCTTTCTAGTAGTAGCACCCAATTGTTAAAAGTAACATAAGCATGCACAGACCAAAGACCCAACTATGTTCTCTACTTTACCACGGACATGACATAGCGACACGTAAACCTTACGTAGAAACCACTAAAGGTCTCACGACTACGTCGGAAGCCGAACTGCGTGGGTCATTGCTTTGCGTGTGAACATGGGGCCAACGGTAACTCATGACGTCTTGCGCCCCTTCCTTTTTAGTTAATAGCTAGTAGGCAGGGGGGACAGAACAACCAAACCACAGGCAGACTGCTCCGGAGAGAAGGTTGCTTCCACCGGCTTCAAGAGAGAGAATTGGTAAATATAGGATAGAAAACCGTGTGTGTGTTTGAACACTTGGGACACTATCTGGCAGAAGAACTCGTGTGGTTGTGTCGTGTGTGTGTGTGGTGTGTGTGTGTAGTGTTGTGTGTGTGTGTGTGTGTGTGTGTATGTGTGTGTGTGTGTGAGTGTGTGTGTGTGTGTTTGTGTGTTCGAAACCTCGCACATGTTGGCCAGCGGCGGGTAGGGAGCTTGTGTGTATAATTTTCATGTTGAAAATTGATTTTGCCTATTGATTTCCTGTGTGCCAGAGCTCTTCACTACAGAAGCGTGCGTGCGTGTGTGTGATGTTTTGGTGGGTGTATGAGATTGACAGCTATCCTGGGACGATTGTTCAAGTCCAATCTCTATGGACGGCTTCCGCCAACCGGCCCCAGGCCCCCCCACGGCCGTACTTTGTTGAGTTATACGAAGAACATGTTTAGCTGCCTCCTAGATGTTAGAAGATCCAACATTAAGACACGTGTGGAGTGAATGAACAACAGGGCCCTAATAAACGCTAGCAGCTGAGAATAAGGGGACATCTCTGACTGGTTTATTCCGCTAGCATTATAATATTATTGGGTATAATCAGACTATAAGTCAGCAATTATATTGAATCATACTGGGGGCTTGAGCATATTGTTTTATGCATTGGAAACATCTGGGTCGATAGCTTGTTAATTGGACCGCTGTAGGAATGTTGGATTTGTAAACGCATTGTGTTTTGGACTGCTATAAGAAGAGGTGTCCCCTTATATAGAAAGAGACCATGGACTCTTGTTCAACCAATCCAAGAAGTTACTAGGATATTTTGCATGTGATTATCAATTCATGGCCATACATGGAAAGCTGGGTTGGGTGACTGCAGAGTTTGGTGGGACTATCCCTGCTCCTAACTCACTACTAGGGAACCCCTAGTTGTTGGATGTATATGGTAGAAAAAATATATGCACTTTTGCTGCGCCACCAGTAAAGTTCATTCAGTGCTTCCTTCTGGTTTCATTTTCAGCACTGTTCAAAGCTGATTGTGTGTGCTCTTCCTGTCGCACAGATGTCATTCCGGTGGAGTTCCACGCTCATTTAATGTGATGCTTGCCAAATACCAGGACGTTCAAAAGACCATTTCATCACTTTCCTGTGCATGGCCTGCGGTCTTCAACTATTTTAACCCTAACTGACGAGTGGTTTTTTTAAAATAATACAACCAGAATATGAGCTTTAGAGATGCCAACTTTATTTATTTTTCATTTATGCTTCTTAGAAAGAAGGCCAATATGTATTAATTTAAAACGGAACTTAAACTGCTACCGATAACCATTGTGCTTCTGAATGATTCCCTCACTCCAGAAAAAACATCCAGTTACAGTTTTAAACATAATACATTCATAATCCTTTTAAGGTGGCTAGCCCGGTACCTCAGTTTTGATCTTGAAAGAGAGGATACCTTACACCAGGGGACAAACCCAGTCCACTCCCCCATGTCCCCACCTAAGGAGGACCTATGTATACCACCAGGTGTGGACACGCCCCACTTGGAGGTTCAGGCGAGGGCTGATTTTCAAACAAAGGCTTGTAAAGGGTTAATAAAGGGCTGGGCAATTAATCAAAAATGGCCGCCTTTTTCTTCCCCAAAAAAATTCCCCCCCCGGATTGGTTGTAACGTAAAACGAACTCTAATTCGATTTTCAATTTTTCTTTCATTTTTTTTTTTATTAAATGTCTTTCTAGGAAAAGTGCCATGTATGAGAAACAGTGGATACAATCTGTTACATTATTTAGGATTTGCCACATTTCTTTTTGACCATTTTGTGGTAGTTTTTTCGCAGTCAAAAATTTTGAGTTTCTCAGTTACTAAGTGTTTTTGGGAGACGGAACTGCTGATGAATACATCATGTTCCTTCAAAACTCATAAATAATCGTTTTCAATATTGACCAAAATAATGCGTGATTATGGATTCTTTCCACAATCGAGCAGCCCTAGGGCTTAATCCCACACCGCACGTCGGTGGGTATAACATGTCCCCTTAAGAATCAGATGGGTTCTTGTCATTGCGACCGAGGGCAGCCAAATAGCGGAATATGCGAATGCAGGGCCGGAGGCGGGGGACCGGCCAGCTGTGGGTAAGCCCGGGCCGGCAGTCGGGATGGTCCTCAGGAGCGGAGACGCGGATAGCGCGTAGCTCTGGGAGTGCTATAAACACAATACTCAGATAGGCATGAAGGGCCCTGAACCAACCGACTAAACGGGCTGCGATCTTACTTGATGAGGGGCCCTAACCAATTTTACTGACCATGGAATCTACTGATTTGAGGGGCCCTGAACCAATACTGCCCGGGCATGGGATCATACTGATGGAGGGCCCTGAAACAATAACTGGGATCAGGCCATGATCTCACTTGATGGAGTTGGCCCTAAAGACCAAATACTGACGCGGCATGTAATCTACTGATTGAGGGGCCCTGAACAATACTGACGGGCCATCGGGAATACTAGTTGTGAAGGCCAGTGAAGCTCGAATACTGACGGGCGACTCGGTATCTACTGATTGAGGGCCCTGAACCAATTACTCGGACACGGCATGGGATCTAAGTTGATGAGGGCCCTGAACCCAATATGATGACGCGCATGGGATCTACTGTATGAGTGGTCCCCTGACCAATATCTGACAGTGGCGGATAGCCGGATCTCTACTGATGAGGGCCTAAACCAATGTACTGGAACGGGCGCATGGATCTAAGTGATAGGGGCCCTGAACCAGATTAACTGCACGGCATGGATCTAGTGATTGCCTGAAGGTCCATTGAACTCAAATACTGACTGGCATGGATCTAGTGATGAGCCCGCCGCTGAAACCCAATAGCTGACAGGGCATGGATTACTACTGCATCGAGGGCCCTGAACCCAATACTGGACGGGCATGATCTAGTGATGAGGGCCCTGAACCAATTTACTGACGGGGCAATGGATCTAGTGATTGAGGCCATGAACCAACATACTGACGGGCATGGATCTAGGTTGAGAGGCCATGAAACCAATACTGACGGGCATGGATACTGTTATGAGGGCCCTGAAACATATGACGGCATTGGATCTAGGTGATGAGGGCCCTGAACCAATACTGACGGGCCTATGTGATCTACTGAATGTGAGGGCCCTGAACCCAATACTGCCGGAGCATGGATCTAGTGATTGAGGGGCCTGAAAACCACATACTGGACGGCATGGATCTAGGATCATGAGGGGGCCTCTGAACCAACACTGGACGGGCATGGATCTAGTGATGAGGGCTCATTGTCTGGAGGTCCAAGGTGGGAAATCTACTGTGTTGCAGAAGTAAAGGGAGATGGCCGCTCACAGAGCGAGAGGGATTACTATTTAGGTTCCCAAGAGTGGGAGACGCAGGAACCAATGACCACAAGAAGGACCAGAAGGAAAGCCCCACTGCCGTGTTCTCGTCATGGACTTCTTCTCATGACCCATCACGGTCATATGTGGATATCCATCTACAGGGCCTCTCATGGGACTCCTCAGGACCTCAATCCACACGTCTTTGTGGACCCATCAACGGCCTCTCATGGGCTCCTTCCTGGACACATCAACCGCGTCTTTAATGGATTTCAGAAAACGCAGGATGCAAAACATAGCAGATGTGGACAGTGTTCAGGTTGTATGGCGAAAAAGTGAAATCCCAAATGCATATGCAGGTAAGCTTCAAAAAATATTTATTGGGAAAGCAAGAGCTTACAACTCAAACTCAAACAATAACAAGAATCAACTACATAACATTCTCAGGAGGAACAATGGCGGAAAACAAAAGAGCGGCCAGGGCCGCTGATGGACAAAAAGCCAAAAGAAGGAAAGGAAAGCCAGGTTCACTGTTCACGGCAGAGTCTAGAATCCAGGGCCAGCAGAAAGGCTTAAAAAACCTTAGATAAAATACCGGAATCAACGAACTTGACTAGCCGAGCAAGATTCTGGGCGTAGTTAAACAACAACAACCACAGAAACCGGTGAGCAGGGAAAAGGATGCCCAGGAAAACAGACAACAATGGTGGACAAACCACAAAGCCAAAAAAAACCGCAGCGGGGATTCAATGGCAAGCCAAGATTAGTAGCATAAAGAAAACGAAAAACAAACCCACCTACAAAAATAGAAAATAATCAAGCAGAATGTCCCTCACTCTGCTGATACCAGTGCCGCCGGTCTACCTGCTGGTGGGCAGAGGGGCGGTCTTGGGCACTGAACTCCTGTATAGAGCCTCACTTCTTGAGTTAACACTGTTACTCCGCTTAAGGCTCCCTGTACCTGCACCGGCTCCCCGGCAGGCATGCGCCTCATCGCCTGATCTAACCTGGTTCCCAGTCGGTCGGTGGGACGTTGTTTGGCCTGATGCTGAAGCCTGCCTCAGCTGCCTGCCTCTGCGCCCCAGCAGTGCCGGAGGACCGGCTCAGCCACCGCGCTGAGCCGC
>OLKM01007004.1:0-12883 GCA_900291075.1 Melanogrammus aeglefinus
ATGGGTCCAGTCTAAAAGGGATGGCATTGATAATCGTACGAATCGGACTAAATTGTTCGTTAAGAATTCGTCGATTACTATTTAATCGACTAAACTAAAATGCCGTGTGGCAATCTAAAATCTTTAACCACACGGGGGAATATTTAAAATTGCGGCTCCTCACCCCGCAATGAAACATCCCGCTTTGTGGGTGATCTCTGTCTTTTACGCCTAGCAGGTATCAAAAACTATAATACTATAAAACTAGAACAAAAATGACTATTAATTAATTGCAGGCTATGTGGAAAATCGCCGACTTTGGCTAGCGCTGGGCTCCGCCCTCTCCGCACTAGCTAAGATGTCGTTGATACGAAAAGTTACAGTCGACACAAGCTCAACTTATCGCAGATAGTTTCCGTTCAGTACACTTATTTTCGCGCACCCGATCGTTTTTATGAATACGCTCAATACCCACTCAAGGCGAGTTGGCCAATATGAATCAACAGGGTAAAGAAACTTTCTGAGGCCTGAAATGCACCTCTACATTGCTGGTTTTCGGCCTAAGCTGAACGACGTCTCCCAGAGCAGTGCGTCTGGCCAGTCGACACGTCCAGACAATGTTCAAGATGCTGCATATCATTCTGAAACTGGTGTTGGAAGTTGGTGTGAGTTATAATAGAAAGCTTTGAGCATAAAACCTAATTCCATTCCATAGTTCTCAGATGATGACTTTAGAGGCTTTCTTTCTCTGCCTTTTTTTAAAATATTGGCGTGTACAAATTTGCAAAACCTGTCCGAATTAATGTACATTTTTGGGTTAAGTTATAACAACATATTTATTATAATAGTTGTATTATTAATATTTGGGGAAGAATACAAGAGGATGGGTTATTTGTATGTTATGCAGCCGCCGGCCTCGAGCGTGCAGCTCGCGTCCTGTGGTTATGGTTAAACACCAAGTTGTTCATTCTTGAGCGTATAATGAGGATCCCTATGGCAGGAAAATCACACTGTGTATTAATGTCTAAATGTTCATTTTTGGAAATTAAATACTTAAAATCCTATACAGCATGCATAGAATGGATCTCTGGATCGGGTACTGGAACGTCAGAGCAACGGCATAAAAATAAATAAAAAAATTAACACGGATAAATCCGACTAATTGATCGTAATCTGCCCCGACAGATCGGACTAAGGACAGCTTAATATCGAGATAGCCATCACCTAGTCATCCAAACACTGCTCAAAGTTGGTAACAGGATCTAATATGCGCTGTTGAACCCATAGTTTCCCATCACCGGTGTTTCCATGAAGGGGAATGACATTACAGGGAGACAAAGGTAAACACACTTAAGAAATTCTTGAATCAACCTGAAAGTGAATCTTATGACTCTAAACTCCAGACTAAGGAGGAAATACCCCAGTCTGATTTCCTCCTGATGCCAGCAATTCACAAGGGGAGAGGCTGGGTGTTTAACATCAGGAATTTGATCAATCCTCATTCATTCTTCATATGGTGGCTACGCGAGCAAAGCCAAGCGAGGGGTAATAGATGAGTGTGAGGTGTGCTGGGAGGCGTCCTGGGATAATGGGTACCATGGCTTGGGTCCAAGCCCACCACTCTCGGGCGACCGCAGCGAAATGTACAGGGAATGATGATATGGAGACATGGAGATGTTGGGTGAGAAGAGCCACTTTGAGAGCACGTTTTTGTGTGATTATTTTTTACAATGTTGTCTTACATTTTTGTGACATTATTTCTACCCACTTGGTTTAAATGTTTTAGTTATGAGGAAGTCACGTGACACTAAAGTCACTCTCAGTCAACATGTGAGAGAGAGTGTGCGTCAGTGAGAGACATGAAGTGCATGCGTAGGCCCGAGCGAATCGATCGATGAGGGGACAAACTCAGAAGACTCAACGCAATATGTTAGTGCCTTCATTTGCCGTGCCCCTGTACAACAAATGCACACCAATGTTGTACCGACTCAAATTGTACCGGGTGACATAATTCCTTTCAACCTGCCTAGCTAGCAACAGATGATCGCGACGATCGCGCGGTCGAATGACGTAGGTAAAGTTGCGACATTCCGATATCGTCTCATCTGGAGGCGTCGACAAGACGATAACACTTATTTGTTTTACAAATTACATTTATACAGCGTCCAATATACATTTATTACGTGTTCCTACAAGCTTAGAACACCCACCGTTCTTACTAAGCGTAAATGATTAAACAATAAATGCATACAAAGTATAAAGTTAAAAAAGTGTTATCTAGCGATCCACCTATCGTATTCATTTATGTTCGTCTTGGCATAATGAGCGCAAATGTTTTTTGGGAAAACCGTGCTTTGATACACTAGTTTGACTGCTATAATGCTGATGTAAAAAAAACAATTAAATCCAAACAAATAAAAATTTAGGAACGGCAATAATAAATGTAGGCCTATTAGAACCGATAAATGTAATTTGGAGAATAAGTGTATCAGGTCTTGTCGCCGCTCCACAGAGAACCATATCGAGAATGTTGCGAGAACTTTCATAGCGTCATTCCACGCGATCGTGCCGGATCATCTGTTGCAGCAGGTTTGGATGGATTGTACGTACTGGGCCGTACACAAATTTGGCACCCGTACAAATTGAGTGTGACAAATCGCCACTCAATGTTAAAATGGGCTTTATTTGAGTTCCCGTCAGTTGGTCTCCTCTAAGAGACTATTCCCCTATGCCTTAAGGCCACTTGGTGGCTCCTCGGAACGTCTGGTAAACGGCTGAAAAAAACAATAAATTCATTCACATCGCACATTCATTCAGATTTCTTTCTTGTGAAATATTGCATTTGTTATCAGACTTTTTCTTTTTTATCTCTTCCCAAATATTTCAGAACGTCAACATGCATGACAATGATGACATGGGAGCAAAAATATAGCAAGTGTGGACAACATATATGTTGAATGAAAGCATGTCAAAACAATAAACCTTATTTTGCCTTTAATGACTTGCACTGAAACGTTGTTGCCATTGAAAAACGGTCAAACAGTTTTATAGTTAAAGGTCATTAACAATTGGTAATTTAATTCATTTATCATAATCCATGTCATTGAAATTTCTATTGCGTCGTCTGCTCAGCGACCATGGTGAGCGTAGACAAACCCATATACAGGCTCCTGTCTACAGGTTGGAAGGCCCGAGGCCCGTGGGGGGGGTTTGGTTGGGGTGCTGTAGTGGGTGAGTGTAGTTCGGCTTAACTTGCAGAAACCCCTAAAAATAGCAGGCTCTTTGAAATGGTACAACATTGATTGTATTTTATTGACACTCCGTTCGCTGTTAAACGAAAGGCATACATTATAACTGTCAAGAAATGATGGCTCCACTTAAAGGAAAAAGCCAACAAAATGTTCCAACCGTACACAGATTGATACAACGCAAACAAAGTAAATATAAATCAATCCCTCACCATAAGACGCAAATTTGTGTTCTTTAATGAATGAGGCCTACACCAAACATTGCTAGCCGCTCAGGGGTATTACCTCCTTCATGAGGGCCTCAGAGGCTCTTAGGATGCTTCACTCTGATTTTCTTGTTTTGTTTCGTTTATATCTCCCAGGTTTAATGTAAACATTACATTAGTGCATAACAGACAGCGGGACGGAGATCGCGTTTTTATTTTATCAAGAGTGGTATTAAACATGTGTCATACGCTTGCATTCCTGCAGGGGGTGCGGGTGCTATGCAGGTTGGTGAGACACATGAGCTCAAATTAAGTGGGGAATTATTATAAACACTTTATGTTTGAATATTAAATCTGTAAATGAAGCCGTTTTACACTGCAGTTAGTGTATGAAACAGTAGATGAAGACTTACTACTACAGCCCTGCTGAAATGATGGCGCCAAGACCAGGGGAGACGGCGTGTGTCATGGCGGACGTATAACGTAGGGTTTGAATAAGTTCCCCTTGACAAAGAATATCAATGTAATATTCCATGTGTACTATTAGATTCATACCAATGTTATTGGTAAAGTTGTTTATTATTTTCTTACTGTGGTGATTTACAAGTTTATCTCTTATCAAACCAACAGGTAAATATAATACATACGCAATGTAATTTATAGTAAACGGTCATGATACTCATGTATAGAAAAGGGTTAATGTCCCAGAGAGTTATTGGTGATACCACTGTTTCACCTTCCGGTCCCGAGTCGTCCTCCAGAGCGGCTCTGCATGTCTGGTGGTCTGTCTAGCATCCAGCGCCCCGGCCGTCGCCTGGGGTCTCCTGCTCCTTCCCGGGCCGTCGGCTGGGGTCTCCTGCTCCTTCCCCGGCCGTCGCCTGGGGTCTCCTGCGCCTTCCCGGGCCGTCGGCTGGGGTCTCCTGCTCCTTCCCGGGCCGTCGCCTGGGGTCTCCTGCTCCTTCCCCGGCCGTCGCCTGGGGTCTCCTGCTCCTTCCCCGGCCGTCGCCTGGGGTCTCCTGCTCCTTCCCCGGCCGTCGGCTGGGGTCTCCTGCTCCTTCCCCGGCCGTCGCCTGGGGTCTCCTGCTCCTTCCCGGGCCGTCGCCTGGGGTCTCCTGCTCCTTCCCGGGCCGTCGCCTGGGGTCTCCTGCTCCTTCCCCGGGCCGTCGCCTGGGGTCTCCTGCTCCTTCCCGGGCCGTCGCCTGGGGTCTCCTGCTCCTTCCTGGGCCGTCGCCTGGGGTCTCCTGCTCCTTCCAGGGCCGTCGCCTGCGGTCTCCTGCTCCTTCCCTAAGGTTCCCGGCTGGTCTATCCGGCTATCAGCCGACTGGCCCCTGAATCTCTCCTCCAGACCGTCTCCACCCACCCTGCTGGGTTCTCCTGACAGACCTGGTGGGACGTCTGGATCTGGGCCTTAAGGTCTTGGTCTCACTTTGTCTCTCTGTTGTTTGGTGTTCCTTCTCTCCTTGTCCACCAGATGCCCTTTGACTTTTCCAATCCCCTCATTCCCCTTCCCCTGTGCGTTCTTGTCAATCTTCCCACCTGCACCTCATTCCCTCATCAGTCTCTCCCCATATATTCATGTTCACTTCCTTGGTTCCCGTGTCAGTTAGTTGTTTTTGGTCAAGTCCCTTATCCCTCGTGGGTCCTCGATTGTCGTGTTTTTCTGCCTGTTCATGGAACAGAGATATTGAGGGGCTTTATTAAAGGCCTTTTTTTTAACGTCCTGAGTCGTCTGCATTTGGAACTACCCCTTCTTGTTCCTGCTGCCCCGCAAGCACCCGACCATGACAGTCTCTGTACTGTCTAACCCCTACCCACCTCTTAATGACCTGTCTCTGTACTGTCTAACCCCTACCCATCCCTTAATGACCTGTCTCTGTACTGTCTAACTCGACCTGCTCCTTAATGACCTGTCTTTGTACTGTCTAACCCCTACCTGCTCCTTAATGACCTGTCTCTGTACTGTCTAACCCCTATCTGCTCCTTAATGACCTGTCTCTGTACTGTCTAACCCCTACCTGCTCCTTAATGACCTGTCTCTGTACTGTCTAACCCCTACCTGCTCCTTAAGGACCTGTCCCTGAACTGTCTATCCCTACCTGCTCCATAATGACCTGTCTCTGTACTGTCTACCCCCTACCTGCTCCTTAATGACCTGTCCCTGTACTGTCTAAACACTACCTGCTCCTTAATGACCTGTCTCTGTACTGTCTAACCCCTACCTGCTCCAGATGTTTTGATATAAGAATGTATGAATGACCTTCTATTCCTTGCATTATTGTTAGCAATCTTATCAATTTAATTCTATTTTGATCCTGGCTAAAGGTCAATCAATAAAATTCCTCCTCACCTGAACACAGTGCAGGCTCTTACCTTCAGCTCCCAACCCTGACCCATCCCCAACAATCCTCAACACTGAAGGAACAGTTGAGCATTACATCATGCTTCTTTTATGATGTTATGGCCTCATTTATCTAGGTATGGCTTTATGAATTAGAAATCATCAACTGCAGTTTATGCCAGTTTATGCCCATGCCCCTTTCTTTCAAATGGCAGTAATATGCAATAATGTCATATATTTACAGTGGGGCAAAAAAGAATTTAGTCAGCCACCAATTGTGCAAGTTCTCCCACTTAAAAAGACGAGAGAGGCCTGTAATTTTCATCATAGGTAAACCTCAGCTATGAGAGACAAAATGAAAAAAAAATCCAGAAAATCACATTGTCTGATTTTTTAAGAATTTATTTGCAAATTATGGTGGAAAATAAGTATTTGGTCACCTACAAACCAGCAAGATTTCTGGCTGTCACAGACCTGTAACTTCTTCTTTAATGGCCGGCTCAGACTACACGATTTCAGCCCGATTTTGCCCCGATTCTTTCGTCGCAGACAAATTTGCGAATCGTACACGATTTTTGACAGGTCGGCGACGAGACGAGGTCTTGTAATGTGACATGCTTGCGATCTGCTACGTTTTCGTCTGCGACGTTCGAAAGCCCCACGACGAAAAGTTTAGCATGTCAGAATTTTTGGGGAATCGCATGACGTCATCATGAGGGAACCACGCCCCCAGTTGCGTGAGGGAACCCTAACAGCTGGAGCTCAGTGTGTACCAACTGACTTCACTGCACTACGCTGAGTACACAGTAACTACTACAAAAAATTAATGCGATCAATAGCAAGAAGAAGAATGCTAATGAAGGAAAACGAGAGAAAAATGAAACAACATAATGGAGACAACTTTGGTTGAAATGCGGCGGTATATTTACATCGCTCATTGTCACTCGCAACGCAACTACTATCAGGAGTTGCCTGCATTGAGTAGATATAAAAAACTACCGGAACCTTTATGACAAAAATGTAAAAAACATTTAATGTCAGTTCTAAACCTTTGATTTTTCTAAATATCTTGTAAACGTGGAATGATACAAAGTAAAAGAGCATCGCACCCTAGAATCGTGTAGTGTGGCCAGTCTTCCGACGAGACAACGCCCGATTTCCTGGCTCTGGGATCGTATAGTGTGACATGTTAAATCGTGGAGGAATGTCTGAGAATCGTGTAGTCTGAGCCGGCCATAAGAGGCTCCTCTGTCCTCCACTCGTTACCTGTATTAATGGCACCTGTTTGAACTCCTTATCAGTATAAAAGACACCTGTCCACAACCTCAAACAGTCACACTCCAAACTCCACTATGGCCAAGACCAAAGAGCTGTCAAAGGACACCAGAAACACAATTGTAGACCTGCACCAGGCTGGGAAGTCTGAATCTGCAATAGGTAAGCAGCTTGGTGTGAAGAAATCAACTGTGGGAGCAATTATTAGGAAATGGAAGACATACAAGACCACTGATAATATCCCTTGATCTGGGGCTCCACGCAAGATCTCACCATGTGGGGTCAAAATGATCACAAGAACGGTGAACAAAAATCCCAGAACCACACGGGGGGACCTAGTGAATGACCTCCAGAGAGCTGGGACCTAAGTAACAAAGGCCATCACTAACACTACGCTAGAGGTCTGCATTGGGATTGGGTCCCGCCGGGTCCCGCGGGACCCAACCCAAATCTCGCGGGAGCGGGCGGTTCGAACTTTGCTGCGGGCGGGAACGGGCGGGTAAAACAAAACACTGCGGGACAGACAGGAGGATGACGTAGCTTTGTCAAACGCCACTTCAGTGGTCTTTTGTTCACTAGTCTGTCAGAAAAGATGAATTCTATATGTGCCGTGACGAAAGTTTTGATAAAACAAAAAAATTATATTTAAATGTATTGTGTATGGATCTGCTGATTGTGTTCCTCATTATTGTTTCTTATTCAGGGTCTAACTTAGAAAAGAGACAATATCATCACATCACTGCGTGATTATATAAAGGTAGAAAAAATAAATAAAATACAGAAGAGGAGAATAGAATATGAAACGGCCCTTATTGAATTGAAAAATGAAAACAACGAAATAGGAGCGCTAGACCAGTGCGTCAAAAGACACGCAGCCCATGAGTCTCTTTTTAATAGCCTATATAATTACGTGTTTTCTCCTGCGGGACAAGAGAAGACACAAAATCAATGCATCTCTATTATTGTGCGGTCATAAATTCTCAGAGTTTGCAGGTGCGGGCGGGAGTGGACATGCACATTGCGGGAGCGGGCACACACGTTGCGGGCGCGGGCGGAATGGTCAGAAAATCAGCGGGAGCGGGCAGGAGCGGGATGAAGAAAACAGTCCCGCGCAGGTCTCTACTTCAGAGCATATGTTGCTATAGTAACTAACATACCATGTTCCTTTTGGAAAGGAAAACCTAGGGTCACCGCAAACCCTGGGTTAACTTACCCGGTAATGTGATAAAACCGGCTTTGTGGAACACCCCACCTGTCCTTTATGTTTGCTGACACATTGTGCAGGCAATAAAACCGCTGCACCCAATGCTGAGCCTCGAAGTCCATGCTTGAAGAAAAAAATAAACGCAACACATTACACGCAGCGATGAATGTGTAGCTTTCATGTTTTGCAGTGGAAACACGACTCAATGAGTGAAAGTACTTCATGGTGTACCATACAGATAACCTACGAAGAAAAGCATTAACATAAAGTCCCCTCAATGGAGATGTTTTATATTCTATGGCGCTATTATACTATATAACAGCTAGTATAATAGCCGGGCTATCGGACGGGCCCATTAACACATTGCCCTCTAGCGGCCACAACAGGAACATTTTCAGAGTCTGCATATGAGATCCTCCTGTGATTTAGATCCCAGTGCATCGGGGCGCTTTCTCGTGTGTGTCTGCTCTGTATGATGACCCAACCTTCCGTTAAAAAGAAAGCACTCTGCCTCGGCATAGACATTCAGGGACCTCTGAATACTTACTGCAAGTAAAACAATATATTGTATAGGTCGGGTCATTTTATTTGTAAATGAATAGCCTAAATATATTAGATGTAGGCCTATTCACATTTTTAAGGTGCCTTGACCCCTGAGCTCTGCGGTCCGTTTGATTGACCCAAGGTGTGAGAACTGCATGGCAATAATGATATGGCAGACAATGTGGCCAATCAAATGCAATGATGTTAAACCAAACAATATACCAATACCATATTTTTGCCATTACACTTATTTTTTTTAGATGTTATTTTTCAATGTGTCAATTAATGCTATTTATATATTTCGTTTCACTTATAATCTGGAATTTCCATTGGCAACTTTTATGGCATCACAAAAAGTGTGGTCAACAGCACAGAATAGAGTGAGACAGGGAATGCTGTCCTACCGGTCCAGATGGTAAGAGGTTAGATATTCTGAACTAGCTAGAGCTAACTAGTCTCGACAAATTCAAGCCCCACAGAATGTCTGTGAAATAGCTAGCTTACTAGCTGTCTATCAAAGTAATAGTTGTGTCTAATGCAGCTAACTGCACGTGTGCATTAACTAGATAGCTTTGTTGAAACACAATGCTCAGGGTTAAAAAATTAAATCACTATTTCAAGTTTTTTGATTGAATAATTTATTTCATAGATCATTTTTTCATAGATCATTTTTTTCAAACAGTCAATTGGCAAACCATGTTCTGTCCAATAGGAATGCATGTTAATAGACAATTGTACAGAATTCACAAGAAGAGGTCATGTGCACCTTGCGCAGAAGGACAACAAGAACAATGCACTTACTGTGTTCATGTAATATATTTTAGTTTGCCAGCAGTGACATCTGCTGGCGAAATTTGAAACTGCACCCCTGGTTTCAGTTTGTTATGACACGTGAATCGAGGCGAACGGAAGCGTAATCAATGCACTCACTAAAGAAAATTAATTCTGCTCTTGTTTTTCTGAATCAACAACATGATTATGTCGGAATTCTGAAATAATGTGTCTCATTCTCATCCTTCATCGTCATCCGCTTATCTCGGCGTATCGGTCGGGTCGCGCGGGAGCAGAGCAGCTCAAGAGCAGCGGCCCCAGACTTCCTTTCCCGAGCCACAATTGACCAGCTCTGACGGGGGATCCCGAAGACGTTTTCAGGCCAGATGTTGAGATATATAGCCCTAATCCCATTTCTTTGCTCACTGTCTCAACACCTCTACATCTCAACCCTAACCCCTTACACCCTTACCCCTCATTGGCTCAGTGCTCATTGCTACCCCCAACCAGGGCCGGATTAACAATTTTCTGTGCCCTGGGGCAACAAGGCTTCTCAAGGCCCCCCCCACCCCCCGCCGCCGCCAAACAATCGTAAAGTCCCTATCATCAGAACTTGGTGGCTTGATGAGTACTTAATGAATGTTTCAATTGTCTTGACAGCAAACAGCTAGGTAGGCCTTAACTTAATACCATAGAACATTTTAAAAATGCAAAAATGTGAAATTATCACCAGCCATGAAGCAGGCAATTAGTGTGTTTTTAGTAAAAATAAACCATTGGCTACACTGTTGCATGTAATTTCAAAGTCAAGATCATGTTTATTGTATCACAATTCAAACATTTTGATGTTGGATTACTTCCACTACTATATATCCTTATTATTTTTATTTACACAAAATGGATCCTTACAAATCTGGCCTCCCCTTAAAAGGACTGAACTCATGACTACACAAACCAATTATGAGGTCCTAATGACCTATCTTTACTTTTTAAAAACTTCACCCTCACATAACACACACTTTTTAATTCAGTAACCAATTCCAATCCAATAACCAATTGCCACGAGTACAATTAACACACTAGTAATTCATACACACATATTATATATCATATGTAGAATATATATATATATATATCATATATATATATATATATAATATATATATAATATATACTTATATCAATTCATTATACACTATACATTATATCAATTCATATACACATATATATATCTATCAATTCTCATATACACATATTAGCCTAATTATTTAACTTACATTAAAACACATATTACTAACTCAAACAAGTAATGCCTACAACTGGTTCCATTTTTTTTCAACACTGAACCTCATGAAGAAACAAACAATTAAATGATTAGCCTTTAATGACCTATCTAGCTTTTTAAAACTTCTCACATGCAACACATACAGTTTAATTTATGTTTCCTCCATAGAAGATTACTCAGTGGCCTTCCTTCTAGACTTCAAATATAGCAAACTGAAACGCGCGACGAGAAACTCGCGGCTACGGTGTGCGCTGAGATGCAGCGGTGAACGGATTTTGTCGCGCGGAGTGTATATTTATGGTAGAATCCAAAACAGTCAAATTCGAGCGAGGATGTAAACACATTCAACAGGAAGCTCAGTGTGGTACTTATCAAACCATAAGAAGGGTTTAGGGCGGGAATCACCGCCGCGAAATGTCGTCCAGGATAGAGACAACTCGCGAGCGATAAATAGCGGGTTGGAGCGACATCCTGGACGCGACGGTCGCTCGCTGCGTCAGCACGTCAGGTCAGCTCATTGCAGTACACATTCTAATACTTTTCGAGTTGCGAATAAATGCTCACATCAATGGAAAGTTAAGCGACTGGCGTGATAACGTGATAGATTGTCAACCAACTGTTGTCAAGGGCCCCTTTGATGCAGGGCCACTGGGCAAGTGCCCATTGCACCTAAATGGTTATCGGTGCCGGTCCCTTCCCCTAACCGATCCCTACCAAATGGGACCAAACCTACCCTGTGACGTCATCAAACCTGGGAAGATCTGGATATCATACGAAGGAGCCCGGCAGCTCCCCGGCCGCGGGCCGCCCGGTCCACGGCCCGGGCTGCAGAGCCCTATACGGGCTCTGCAGGCCCGGGCCGTGGGACCGGGGTCGGGCGGCCCAGGGTCGGAGAGCTTGCCGGACTCATTGTCGTATGATATCCAGATCTTCGAGAGTTCGTTCTACACCTAACAACATTTACCCCATAAACATGCAATGAAATGGCGCGAAATGGGGACATGTTAAAGGTATCTAAGTGTACATATACTATCCATGTGCGAGATCGCAGTTCTAATTCGCGTTAAACTAGTCGTATTAGATGCCATGACTTAATCCTAACCCCGTATGTAGACCTATTTCTGGTTATAACGAATTGTCTTATAAATGCATTAGAACTACATCAATATATTATAACATTACTTATTTATAAGCATTACTAAATAATATAATATATTTAGTATATGTTCTCACCTGGAGTCACTAGAACATGGGATGAATGGGCTGGATATTTCATCACGACACTGTAGCCCGGCAGCTCCCCGACCGCGGGCCGCTACGAGTCCACTGGCCGGGCTGCAGACCCTCACGGCGCTCTGCAGCCGGTGTCTGGGACCGGGTCGGGGGCCCAGGTTACTCCTCGGCTCATGTCGTATGATATCCAATCTCCTGAAGTCCGCGGCCGGGCATGCAGAGTATAATTAATAAAATATAAAAAATCATATAATCACTTAAATTTGTGTTTTTCAAATCCAATGTCGCATCTTTCGCCCTCCATCTGTCTTTAGGTAAAGCAGTTTCTCGCAAGGTATTGTGGGAGCAAGTCACAACTTGGATAGCGCTTTGAGGGTTGCCCAGTCTGAAAATCTCAATAATTTGAGGGGATGTTAGCCCTCCCCCTTTACTTAAGCTACCTTAAACTGTATGGTGACATGGCTCCTCGTGCTGCGTATGAACGCGCAACAGTTGGAGGGCTAGGGCTGAGATTTTTTCCTTTGATGCAAAGAAATAGGGATTCAGCCATAAATCTCTCCAGCCTAGTCCCATCTCTTCCCCGAGTGATTCGCCTCCCCACTGGTGCGTGCCTGGAACCACTTCCCAAGGAGGCGTACCCAGTGGGCTATTTCTTTACCAGATAACCCAGCCTTCAACTGGGTGACTCCTCTAAAGCAAAGGTATACCGCCACCGGCTCTAATCCCGAGGCGTCTCACGGCATGATCTGAACTTCTCACCCTATCCCTAAGGGAAAGCCAGCCACCCTGCTGAGAATATCT
>OLKM01007005.1:0-12883 GCA_900291075.1 Melanogrammus aeglefinus
TATCACGGAGCTTATCACTTGCCTACATATGTTTTTTGTATAGATTCTGTCATACCCCAGAAAATTGTTAAACGATATCCTAAACAACAAACCATAACATCACAAAAGGACATCAAGGATTGCATCAACAGAAAAAGAGCAGCCTTTTAAATCTGGGGATAAAGCAGGAGTCCGGGCCGCTCAAAAAGGAACTCAATGCTCTAATAAAGGCAGCCCGGCAGCAACACAGGGAGAGGGCAGAACAAAAATCTATCAGAAGCCAACACAAAGGAAACTTTGGGACTCCATCAGACAAATGACAAACGATGGACACCAAAGAAGAAGTCCTCTTTTTGTCCCAGAACGAGGCAGCAAGGGCCAACGAACTGAATGAATTTTTATATGCGTTTTAACTCTCTGATAACGGCACAGTGAGTGTGCAGCAGCAGTTTTGGAACAATGTGATTTGTGATGTGAACCGGGATAAAATTGTGCTAGAGCCACATTCTGTAACTAAGATATTTAAAGGCATACAGACTAACAAAGCGACAGGTCCGGACAATATCTGTCGGCTTTCGTTCTCAAAAAATTTTGCAGATGAACTCTCTCCAGTATGGCACAAATTATTTCAGCTCTCCATAGACCACATTCACAGTACCCAAACTTATGGAAAAAATCGATCATTATCCCGGTACCCAAGAAAGTATGCCTCAAGAGGACAATGACTAATCGGGCCGGTGGCCATTACCTCCAATGTTTTTAAATCTTTAGAGAGGCTTATGATTGAAGTACTCCATTCAGAAGTAGAACCCATGCTTGACACAAACCAATTTGCTTACACCAAAAACCGGAGCACGAGCGATGCCATATTAACAATAATGCACCTCATTCTTAAGCACCTAGAGAGTCCTAATGCGTATGCCAGATTGCTTTTTGTTGATTTTAGCTCTGCTTTCAACTTAATCCAGCCAGACATCCTTCTCAAGAAACTGGCAGAGCTTAAAGTCAACCCTTTTCTAATTCGGTGGTACCACTCATTCCTGTCAAACAGGCCTCAACAGGTGAAATTTAACGGGTCTTTGTCTGACTCTGCAGTCTGTAGGCACCGGCGGCCCCCCAAAGGCTGCGTCAGCTCTCCGTTTTTATTTACATTATACACTAATGACTGCATCAGTACTGCACCTAACCAACGCATAGTAAAGTTTTCTGATGACACTTGTCAATTCTCAGTCTTCTCACTAAAAACACAGACATCAGTGTTCACAAAGCTGCTGTGGACACGTTTGTTAATTGGTGTGACTCACACCAACTTCATATCAACACAAAAAAGACACTAGAAATGTTGGTGGATCCCAGATCAGTTGGTGACAAAAGCACTGTGACCATACATGGTTCTGGCATTGCACAGGTGTCCTCCTTCAAGTACCTAGGGGTACATATCGACTGTGACTTGAGCTGGCACACACATGTGGCAGATGTTTGTGCCAGAACTCACCAACGCCCTCCATTTCCATGCGCGAGACTTAGGGTTTTGGGGTCAGTAAAAATATCATGATCATATTCTACAGGGCAAACAAATTTGAGTCCATTCCTCCGATACGGTTATTACCAGCTGGTTTGGGAACCTAACTGTCAAGTCAAAAACAACAGATTTTCAACCTAGTTAAGGACAGTAGGCAAAATCATTGGAACACCAGTACCTCTCAAACCCACAGGAAGCTCTTTGAACAAACTACAATAAGACAGGCTCAAGACTATCCTATCTGACAGCTCCCATCCTCTGCACTCTGAATATACACTGTTAAACTTAGGTAGGAGGTATAGGGTTTCTCTGTGCAAACACAACAGATACAAACACTCATTTCATCCCTCTCTCAGTCAAGCTTATCAATGAAAAAACGGTGGAAAAATGACTGTATGACAACATGTGAAGATGTCTTTTTTGACAGTGTAATGTATGTTATGGAGATGGAGTAATGTATAGGTAAAGCTTAGCAGGACTATATGGGGAGTGGGGGAGGGATAACTGTATGCACAGGGAACAGAGATCTGGTAGATGAGAGTATGCAAGGATAGATGAGTATGCAAGGATGAATGAATGAGACCAGAATTAATGTTGATCGTACGCCTGGTTGGATTGCTATTGCTATTGTTGCACTGGTACAGATGTATGAATGGAGGAGCATTTTTGGTCAGGATGAATGCTGAGTGTATGGTGTGATTGCTATTTGCACAGGAGTGTGGGAATTTACAGATTGCTATCTTTGCACATGAATGCTTGTTTGCACAATACTATGTACAACAGTTTTTGAGCCTGTTTGTCCAATAGTTTTTACTGATCGTTTTCGTATCTGTGATTTGCCAATACTATGTACAACAATTTTGCACTTGCCCATGTGATGAACTGATTGTATGTTGTATGTTGTATGTTGTTTCATACTGATGTGATGCAGCTATTGCCCAGATCCAAACAAATTTCTCCCTTGGGAGACACAATAAATTGACTTGACTTGACTTGAACTTTTGGCATTCTGGAATTTATGTTATCACCTCCCGTTTCAGTAGTCCGTCTGTTTAGGAGGAATGGGTGTTTTTGTCAAGCAAGTAGAGAGTGGCTAAAGTGATACTTGAGTTATATTACGACAACATGATGCCGTTGCCTCCAATAAAGCATAGCTGCTCAAAGTCCCTATTATCAAAGAACCTGAGCAGTAAAACATGTATAGACCCCACAGGACATTACATTATTATATTAAATTAGGATATTGTACACTGATGCACCCTTCACTGAAGCACTTACTGTTGAGTCACAGAAAAATGTGCCCGGTCTTTCTGAACATGTCAGCGGACACTATGTGTCTGAAAAGACAAAACACACCAGAGCCAAAGCAATGTATGCTTTATGTCCCTCTTGGAGTACCACTTCAGTCAGGATGTCAGACAGCACTGAACTTTGGCAACTGTAAAATAGAATGTCACCAACACAGTTTCAAACACAAAGGGGCATTTAAAGCTTTTTGGCGTAAGGCTACAGAAATTTCAATATCGAAAATTATTTGTAAATTGATTATAACACATCCCCATATGTGCCCATTTGGTTCCCCCTACAACAAAAAACATATGGGATGTAAAGTGTTTAAATTTCTTTATCAATGTCCTTTAAAGAGCTAAAGAAAGCAGTCGATGAGTTAATAATAATTAAACAGTACCCTGTGAAGTAAAAACAATTACCTTCCAAAAAGCACCGGTTCGGTCTTCTCAGACTGAACCTTTGAAGGATAAAATAAACTGTTATTGTTCAATTACATGAAGATAAAGCTTATTATGAATAAACGAGGTACAGACAGATTGATATATATATATATATATATATGCATGTATGATCGAAACTGCATTTCTTCAAGCATGTCACCTTATGTTTCATCTTTCTGGCCTTTGGGATCCTAAACACTGGCTCCAGCAACCCTGCGAGCAATGCTCAGGACTCCTTTGTCCAGTATGCAAGCCTCCGTCCGTGAATTTAAAGTGAGATAGTAACATAATAGTTAAACATATTTATAAAAATGGGCTAAAGGAAAATAAAAACATGCATATGCAAGTGCAAGACATACTTAAGAACTGGAGCTGGTGGTGGTTAGGCGGTGGTAGCTGTGTAGCTTTAGCTCATCTCAGTATAAAGGGCTTCCATTTCTGTGAAAATAAATGTAATAAACAAAGACAGTTTTCGGAATTAAGGCCAGAAAAAAATGAATCCCCCTAATGTTTATTAGCTCACGTTAGCTATCAATTAAAGCCACAAAATATTATCTTATCAAAGCAAAACGGTCATGTTATATACAACGTATGTTTATCCCCCTAATGTTTTATTAGCTCACCGTTAGCTTATCAATATAAAGCCACAAATATATTATCTTATCTCAAAACGGTCATGTTATACAACGTATGTTTAATTTCATCGTTAACCTACTTACCAGTGTATGCGTCGATACGTCATCTGTAGGCGCCTGAGTGACGCGCATGCGCATAGGAACCCGAGTCAATCTGGCAGCCCGAGTCAATCTGACACCCACACCGGCAAACACTGCTGCAGCAGGTCGCTGCTGCTTGAGGCGATGGCTGCTTGAGCTGGTGGCTGGTGGTGGTAGCGACTGCTGCGATTGGTGTCCTTCCTTTCGACCTGATGCACTTTACTATCCTTAACCTCAGCCTGATGTATGTGGAGTATTTTCTTTATTTATTAATAACTTATAATATTCCTCCCTGTTCCTTCACTTTTTTCTTGTTTTACAAGTTAGATATACATGCACACCTGTTAACACATTTGTTGTTCTTGTTCCACATCAATCCATGACTAACTTTGTCTTATTTATTGATGCCCCCTGGCTCTACTTTGCTGTTCTTGTTCACACTTGCTGTATGTTGGTTTTGTTGTTCTTAGTCATACTTGTTCCCACTTGTTTTTGGTTCCACAAACACTCAGCATCTCAAACACTGGGTCCAGCTTTACATGGTGCCTCCTCCTTTGATAGGCAGTGGAATCTGCATTCGCTGGAGGGTTTTATAACCAGTGGTCCATTTTACTTGTATTGGTTTTTTAATTGTCTCCTTTCCTCACTGCATTCCTCTCTTGTTATATGCACTATTCATCCCTATTCCTTCACTTTGTTCTTGTTTTTCAAGTTGGATACACACACATTCTTGTCTCACCCATTATTTAATTAAAAAAATACTTTCATTCATCCAAGCGTAATGATTTGTTATTCTTTAATATATGTGATTCTTTGTGTATGGCTGAAAAGTATCATGGTTGTGTGTCAGCTTCTGCCTCATCGAAAGGAGTTGCCTTGAAACTAAATGCTAAATAGACTGTTGCTACTCTGCTTTTTCAATCGCTCTCTGACCACAGTTAGGTGAATCGGAATTACAAGCAAAATCAAGGAAATCCAATAGTAAAAAATGAACATCTTGAATCTTCTTTGATTTCAGAACAGATGTAAGGTAGAAGTTAAGGTTAAGCCACTAAAGTCAGTAGCCTAGTGCTACCCATGCTAACACAAACGTGAAGCTTTCCCTCAAACTTATAAACGTATCTAAGTAGCTTGCAGTTGTCACCCTACCACTCCAAATGTAAAACTGACATTTACAAATATGCAAGAATAGTCAGAAAAGTACTTGGGTATGTGTTTTTTAATTTTTATTTACCATTCAATATTGCAATCGCTGCTGTCAGTCCCATTGAGGAACCCAGCAGTGCGGCGTGTTTTGGAACTACAGGCTTACACGAACCACGTGACCACCCTGGCGGCGAGATCAGAGAGTGTCGCAACCCTTCTCTCTATTCGCCTTATTCACCTCGAGGAGCCTGAGGGGTACACCTACCACTTCCGGGAGTTTTTACAACGCGATGTGTTGCTGTGCCAACTGTTTTTGCATGGAGTTCTTTCAAACCAGAGAGGAGGAGTGTTGTTAGAACTGCAAGGTAGTATTAAGATGAGTTTAGTTACTAGTTCGTAATGCATTTATTAACTGTGTAGTGACAGTATTTCTTTGTTGATGATTTCCAGCAATGTTTCCACGGATCATGGCGTGAATGTGTTGAGGTATGTAAAATGTGTATTGGTTACATGCATTGAGCATGAGTATCCTTGTAAAAGACCTAATGTGTCCATCAATATGTTTCTCTTGTACTTCAAGTGAAGAGACGCCCCCTCCGCACCCAGACCACGAACATGCTGCACTGCGCTCCCTCACTTAAAGATCAACTTGAGGAAGCCCGCAAGACCATCGCTGATCAAGAAATTTTAATTGCAGAGCTTCAACAACAACTGTTTGGGGTTTCAAATTTTCATGGTGATGATAAACAGATATCATTTTACACAGGATTCCCGGATTATGCTACATTTAAAGCTGTGTTTATGGCCCTGCAACCTACTGCAGAAAATATGGTGGGATGAAGTCAGGCTCTGGTGGGATGGAGTCAGGCTCAGCGACTTAAACATACTAGTGGGAAGGTAATTCGTCAAGGCTTTAGTGCCTGAGCACCTTATCATGGTCAATGTATCACAGGATCAGTCCCTGTCAGACTTCGTAGTCATTTCACATGCTCTTTACTTTTATATACCTGTGAGGTGTTTTTTTACGTGTATGTATAAGCTACTGGGTGTCTATCTAAAGAATAAAATACAATTGTATTACACATGGATGATGTCCTTCATAACTTTATATACAGGAACCAGAACAGGTCGGAACATCAGAAAACATTCTGAAATCATTGATAGGCACACTGGTCTAGGTTTGTAAAGGTACCTTTGTACATAGAAGTATGGAAAAGGAACCGGTACAGGTCAGAACATTAGGAATTACATTAGGAACAAACCGTTTTAAAACATTAATAAAACTATAAACATAAACAGATTATCAGTGATGTATTACATTATTTTGTTACACAAAGCAGGCAGAAAGTGAGAAAAAAAGAATGTGTCCAATTTACATTTCATGTTCTCCCACTCCTTTGGTTGGAAGTGCACCCGCTCCAAGGGATGGTCATCACTGTACTTCACAAAAAAGTCACACCACTTCAACCCAGTGATGCCCATCTGCCCCATCACTTGATAATAATATTTGTGTGTGGTTTTCAGGCTAAGACTACCATCAGCCTTGCAACGCAAGTACTTGCAATCTCTCACTCTGCCTTTGTTGGGGCACTTGATCTCCAGGAGGCCGTGCGTTGGTGAGGCACTGGGGTCAATCACTTTTTGGTCCGGTGAGGCACCTAGGTGTGGGGCGTGGTGGTTGATGACGAACCCACAGGCGACGATCTCATAGCCAGTGAGGTCCTCATATTCGACCACGGCAACAGGCTCCAGCTCCAAACCTCTCTACACCACCTTAGTCTGCACTGATTTCTTTTTCAAATTGGCAGCTAATACATTAAAGTTTGCCACCCTTGAACAAATCTTCTTGAAGGAAGAGGAGGTAAGACGGTTGGCTCTGACTTTATGCCAGGTCTTGCTATGGCTCTGTTCCCTTGTCTCAATTTCCAGTTGTATTGCAACAGCCTGAGTGACCACCAGGCCACCATAGTAGAACGCCTCAGTGTCATCCAGGACAGTGTAAAATGAGCTTGGCTGCAATGGTAAGGGGAAGAGGTGATGATCATCAGCACTGGAAGACTGTGTTGCATGGTATGTAAGCACAGATCGCTTTGGAAGGTCTCCAAAGTCGGTAGAGACAAGAGCAGCAGGCTGTTTTCTGTTCTCCTCCAGCAGCCCTAACATCTGACTCTTGCTTCCTATTTGACTTAGGTTTCAGTGTAGGCTTTCTGCAAAGGCATTTGATGGAAGCGAGAGTGGCAAAGGACAGTAGAGGTTTGACATCACTCCTTCAGATCAGCGTTGCCTCTTTGGCGGGGGTGCGTTGGTCACCGGTGGTTTTAGCTTTGAAACACTCACAGAGCTCACCGTTCTGACACCCAGGGCCCTTGATGGAATGTGCCAGGCTTGAGGCAGTGACGTCTTGCTAGTAGTTAGGGGAACGGATGTGTAGCCCATCTTGGTGAAGTGAGTGAGAGTGTAGAGCAGCCCGATTAGATGATTGCACTGTCCCAAGCCAGCTTTGCAGTTGCACTGTGTCTCCCTTATGAATGGCTGCTCAAGTGACAGCTCCACCTGAAAAGATAAAACTTGACACTTGACACTTTAGAGTTGCTATTAACAAATAAATAACACACACACACACACACACATATACACACGTGGACAAAATTGTTGGTACCCCTCTGTTAATGAAAGAAAAACCCACAATGGTCACTGAAATAAATTGAAACTGTCAAAAGTAATAATAAATAAAAGTTTACTGAAAATTAAGCAATGAAAATCAGACATTGCTTTTGAATTGTGGTTCAACAGAAAAAAAACTAATTAAACAGGCCTGAACAAAAATTATGGTACCCTTAACTTAATATTTTGTTGCACAACCTTTTGAGGCAATCACTGCAATGAAAAGATTTTTGTAACTCCTTTCACAGATGTTCAATAGGATTTAGATCAGGGCCATTCTTAGCCATCCTTGGGTGTTTTTAGCTGTGTGTTTTGGGTCATTATCTTGTTGGAGGACCCATGACCTGGGACTGAGACCAAGCTTTCTGACACTAGGCAGCACATTTCTCTCCAGAATGCCGTGATAGTCTTGAGATTTCATTGTGCCCTGCACAGATTCAAGACACCCTGTGCCAGATGCAGCAAAGCAGCCCCAGAACTTAACTGAGCCTCCTCCATGTTTCACAGTAGGGACAGTGTTCTTTTCTTGGTATGCTTCATTTTTGCGTCTGTGAACATAGAGCTGATGTGCCTTGCCAAAAAGCTCCAGTTTTGTCTCATCTGTCCATAGGACATTCTCCCAGAAGCTTTGTGGCTTGTCAATATGCATTTTGGCAAATTCCAGTCTCGCTTTTTTATGATTTGCTTTCAACAGTGATGTCCTCCTTGGTCGTCTCCCATGAAGTCCACTTTGGCTCAAACAACGACGGATGGTGCGATCTGACACTGATGTACCTTGACCTTGGAATTCACCTTTAATTTATTAAATTTATTAATTAATTTCCTCCTGTGGCCATGTCCAGGGAGGTTGGCTACAGTCCCATGGACCTTAAACTTTTGAATAATATGTGCAACTGTAGTCACAGGAACATCAAGCTGCTTGGAGATGGGCTTATAGCCTTTACCTTTTACATGCTTGTCTATAATTTTCTTTCTAATCTCCTGAGACAACTCTCTACTTCGCTTCCTGTGGTCCATGTTCAGTGTGGTACACAGCATGTCACCAAACAGCACAGTGACTACTACTTTTCACCCTTTAAATAGGCAGACTGATTACAAGTTTGAAGACACCTGTGAAGCAAATTATAGGACACACCTTAGTTTAACATTTCCCTATTGTCAAATTATTTTCAATCTTTTCTAGGGGTACCATCATTTTTGTTCAGGCCTGTATCATTAGTTTCATGTTTTTTTAAATTATTCTGTTGAACCACACATTAAAAAAAAAAGTCTGATTTTCATTGGTTCATTTTCAGTAAATTTTTATTTATTATTACTTTTGTCAGTTTCAAGTTATTAAAGTGACCATTGTGGGTTTTTCTTTCATTGACAGAGGGGTACCAACAATTTTGTCCACGTGTATATACAGTATATATCACGTGTATATACAGTATATATATATATATATACACACAAAGATACATATATACAGTGGGGCAAAAAAGTATTTAGTCAGCCACCAATTGTGCAAGTTCTCCCACTTAAAAAGACGAGAGAGGCCTGTAATTTTCATCATAGGTAAACCTCAGCTATGAGAGACAAAATGAAAAAAAAATCCAGAAAATCACATTGTCTGTTTTTTTAAGAATTTATTTGCAAATTATGGTGGAAAATAAGTATTTGGTCACCTACAAACCAGCAAGATTTCTGGCTGTCACAGACCTGTAACTTCTTCTTTAAGAGGCTCCTCTGTCCTCCACTCGTTACCTGTATTAATGGCACCTGTTTGAACTCCTTATCAGTATAAAAGACACCTGTCCACAGCAACCTCAAACAGTCACACTCCAAACTCCACTATGGTCAAGACCAAAGAGCTGTCAAAGGACACCAGAAACACAATTGTAGACCTGCACCAGGCTGGGAAGTCTGAATCTGCAATAGGTAAGCAGCTTGGTGTGAAGAAATCAACTGTAGGAGCAATTATTAGGAAATAGAAGACATAGAAGACCACTGATAATCTCCCTCAATCTGGGGCTCCACGCAAGATCTCACCCTGTGGGGTCAAAATCACAAGGTGAACAAAAAGACGGTGAACAAAAATCCCAGAACCACATGGGGGGACCTAGTGAATGACCTCCAGAGAGCTGGGAACAAAGTAACAAAGACTACCATCACTAACACACTACGCCGCCAGGGACTCAAATCCTGCAGTGCCAGACGTGTCCCCCTGCTAAAGCCAGTGCATGTCCAGGCCCGTTTGAAGTTTGCTAGAGAGCATTTGGATGATCCAGAACAGGATTGGGAGAATGTCATATGGTCAGATGAAACTAAAATATAACTTTTTGGTAAAAACTCAACTTGTCGTGTTTGAAGGAGAAAGAATGCTGAGTTGCATCCAAAGAACACCATACGTGAAGCATGGGGGTGGAAACATCATGCTTTGGGGCTGTTTTTCTGCCCAAGGGACCAGGACGTCTGTGTTACATCTGGCACTGCTGCGTCAGTGCAATGTGTTTTACGGTAACGTGCGATTCACGTGACCGTACCCGTTTTCAGGAAGTTGCGTTTTGGTGAAATAACGGAGAGCAAGCTCCAATTAAGCTCTGGCTTCAGTCTCCGTTATTTAGACATAACATTGGCGACGAGAGATGGCTGATTGCTCCCTACCACCACCCTCCCCCTTCCTAGCCCTACCGGGAGAACCACCGGTGCCGTGGCCTCGCTGGATTTCCTCGTTCGAAACATATATTCTAGCTGCCGGCTTAGAGGATGTTTCCACAGTAAGGAAGCGTGCACTCTTGCTGCACTGCCTAGGAGCGGAGGGAACAGCGCTTGTTTGGAACTCTCGGCAAACGCAAACAACTTACAACAAATGCCGTGGAGCTACTAAAAGCACATTTCGCAGCCCCACAAAGTGCTCTGCTCCGTCGCGTCATATTCCGACGGAGGCACCAACGGTCGGGTGAGTCAGTGATGCAGTTTGTGGCGGATTTACGAGGTTTAGCTAGCTTGTGCAAGTTCGGGGCCTTACAGGACGAAATGATAAGGGACCACCTGATACTGCACAACGAAACTGTGACAAAAATAAGGGAAAGACTCCTACTGGAAAATGATGATTTAACATTAGCAGCAGCTCTACACCTTGCAGTTCAGGTTGAATCTGCTCTGGAATGTGCAGCTAGTTTATCCACCTCTTCCAACTCTCTAGCACTGGCCAAGACAGCAGGCCCACTCGAGTCACGGGTGCCCCTCCTCCACGTGAGTGTGGACAGCAGCGACTCCGAGGAGAACATATTGCTAGCCTCTCAGTCACGTGACCGCCCACAGCCATGTGGGAATTGTAGCTCTTCTGCGCACAATTCAAGAGCTCAAATCTGTCCTGCCCATGGTAAAACCTGCTCCAACTGTGGGAAACTCAACCACTTTCACAAAGTCTGTAGGTCTGCCCCAGTTAGAGCCTCCAAGCCACTTACCACAATCATCCACAATGTTAGCTCAGGACGAGCGCCATTTAAAACATGCTCGTTGATGGTTGGTGATGTTACTCTACCGCTCCTCCTAGACACTGGAGCCACGGTGTCCCTCCTGAACTTGGCGACTTACACACAGTTTTTCTCCCACGAGCCACTGGGGCAGCCCACCACCACCCTGCGTGGCTATGCCAACTCAAAGATTGACATCGTGGGCTCCCTTCAGCTGCCTGTGAAATACGGAGAGAAGACACTGCCACTCTTCAGGTTCAATATTGCACGCCACGGGACCAACCTCCTTGGCCTCGACCTTTTTAACAGCCTCGTTTCACTCTGCTAGACACCACCGGCTGCCTCAGAGATTCACACTATTACCATCCCTGGCAGCAACAGTGGCCCATGCTGTTCAGCCGGTGTGGGCTGCCTCGATGTTTTCGCCCACCAGCCCTTGTTTAGACCGCAGGTGACGCCTGTCATCCAGCCTCCGCCCCCTCCTCTGGCCCTCGCGATGACATCTCCTCTCGTGCTACAGAGCATGCTCGATGGCGACAGACATATTGAGCAGGTGAATCATCGCCCTGGATTCTCCAACATTGGTGGTGGCAAAGAAAGAAGTCTGGGGGCTGCGAACTCTGCGTGGATCTAAGAAGCGGTAATAACAAGGCCACACATCACCACAGAAAATACCCTTTGCCCAACGATAGAGGGAGCTCACGCGCCATAGCATCCACGGGTCCACCAACTTCTCTCCAAATTAGACCTCCGCCCAGGGTTACCTCCAGGTGCCACTACACCTGAAGAGCCGCAACCCTCACCGCGTTTACATCACACACAAAGGGGTCTTTCCGTTACAAACGCATGGCTTTTTGGTCTAAGCTCTGCCCCCAGCTGCTTCCAAAAGATACATGGCCCTCATCTTCGCTGGGATCGGGTGTGGCCATCTTACCTGGACGATATCGTGGTTTCACGGGGCCACTGTCGAGAGCCACGACGAGCGCCTCCACAGAGTGTTTTCAGTGCACTGGCCAGCAACCACCTCACACTCAAACGGCGAGAAGTGTTGTCTTCCCGCTGCCCCGGCCATTGAGTGTTTGTGGGTTCCGTCTCTCGGCTGATGGCAATGCCTCTCATCACTCGAACACAGAGGCCATCCACACGTGTCCCGGACCCACCTCAGCCACTCAGTTGGCCTCCTTCCTGGGTATGACAGATTCTACCTACGTTTCCTGCCACAGTACTCGCCACGAACTGCACCACTGTGAACAGCTGGCTGAAACATGTGAGCCCTGGTTTCTGGTTCGTCTGCCTGCTCGACGCTGTGCGCTCTCCCTGAAGTCCCACCACCACACCACCGGTCCTTGGCGCAGCTTTGGACCCAGCCAGCCCCACCCTCAGTCACATGTGAATGCCTCCGCATTGCCATCGGTGCTGTGATGTCCCAGCTGCAAAGGGGTGTGGAGAGGCCGATCGCCTTCGCCTCACGGGCTCTCAGCCCACGAACAGAGGTACCGGTAGGGGAGGCGGGAAGCCCTAGCGTTGGCCTCTGGGCTATGTGAGCGCTGCACATTACTCTATTGGCCACTGCCGCATCACACTGAGGACGGAACTCAGCCTCACACACCTCTCTAGGTCAGTCTGGCACGGCCACAAACACTCCGCTCCATCGTTGGTCCGATC
>OLKM01007006.1:0-12883 GCA_900291075.1 Melanogrammus aeglefinus
ACAATGACTAGTGTAAGATTTATTGATGCACTCCGTGAAGATTAACTAAACGTATATGAACAATTACACAGGATGTTAGTGCACATCCCTTCAGATCAGTCAACTCAAGATGAAGACAACCCGTTTTGTGCGTCTGATGTTCCATGGTGACATGGTATATTTATATCCTACAGTGTGACTTGGCAGTTACTGATGAAGGTGTGCGGTGGCTGGCCTCGGGTGGCAGTGGTTGGTTGTCGAAGAACTCTTTAGGTGTCGGTCATTACTTTCTTATGTGGAAAGAGAAGGCCGACGGGAGCTGTCCCGATCACTCCCCTGTCTCTGAAGGAAACGCACACCCACACATCAGACACACAACAAGGAACAACAGACACACACACATCACATCACCACCACACACACACACACACATACATAAGGAAAACACGGATATGCACAACACACCCTCCACTTCGGTCCCATAGACATTATCAACACAAACAGACACCAAGTTGCTGGGAAGCGTAATCCCACTACGCCTGTTGTGTGCGTGTGCGTGTGCGCGTGTGTGCGTGTGTGCGTGTGAGCGTGTGTGTGTGAGTGTGTGTGTGTGTGTGTGTGTGTGTGTGTGCTGGTGTGGTGTGGCTGTGTGTGTGTGGTCGTGGTGTGTGTATGAGTGCGTTTGTGGATGTGGGTAGGTGTGTTGGGGTGGGGTGTGCCCAAGCTGTGCTTGGTGGCTGCGTGCTGAGTCCGGTGTGTCTGCCAAGGTCGGGATTAGTAGACAACACACAGATATCTTTGCCGGTTTCCGGCAACACTACAAGCTAGTTATTTTACGACATGACGTTATTTTTTGGGTTCACAGACATAATTTCGAAGATCAGCATTACGCCAAACTGCGTTATTTTCACGCATCAGAAAACCGCGTGAGATGCATGCCTGGCGAAAACATATTTGTCCGCCGTGATACGTTGGGCTGAATTTGATCAATTGAATCGGTGAGGCCGATAAAAGTTACCGGTGAAAGCACCGTACTTCCCTGAGGTTAATCTGAATCCAGGCCAAAAACACTCAGATTCAAGTGTTCGTTTCTGAGCGTCTGTTCTTTCGATTCCATGGCTTCCTGCCTTCCCACCCATGGAGCCTCCTGGTGGCCAACGTGTGTACGCAGCAAGGTTTGTGCAGACTTTTGTAACCCAATATGGTGGTCAGTGGTAACTCTGCACAGCAGAAGCAGGAGACTTCAGAATATGACATGAACAAAGCTAGATTGAGTCAACATAAGAAACATCGTAAAACAAATTGAAATAGGCCGAGACCGTTGTCCTTGATGTAAATAAGAGGTGTTTTCCAAAACAAGCAAACGTAAATAACAGCGATGTCTTTAAAAAGCACATCCAGTCGACTAGATTAGCATGATGCAGAATAGTCTTCGAACATGTGCTTGGTTGGGAGCAAAGAGTCTGGCTTCCAGTCAATGCATTCCTGCGCTACTTTTCACTCCTGAATAGCTTGAGAAGGATTAAATGTGCATTAGTAGTATCATCATACCTGGATATATGAATGATTCATTCCACGATAACCTATTTCAAATTTGTAGTGTGATAAGCTTTTAAACTTCTCTCGTCCGCTGCTCCCCCTCTTCCCGTCTCTTGCTTCTCCCCCTCTCATCTCTCCTCCCTCTCCCGTCTCTCGCTCTCCCCTCTCCTCTTCTCTTCTCTCGTCTTCTCTCTCTCATCGTTTCGCTCTCTCTCTCTCTTCTCTCTCTCTCTCTCTCATCACAAACCGTTCATTTCTCTCTCTCTGAGTGTAAGGGTGTGTGTGTTGTGTGTGTGGTGTGTGTTGTGGTGTGTGTGGTGTGTTGTGTGTGTGTGTGTGTGTGTGGTGTGTGTGTGTGTGTGTGTGTGTGGTGTGTGTGTGTGTGTGTGTGGTGAGAGAGTGGAGAGGGGATTAGAATGGTTGAATTGGGATGGGGGTGAGGGAATTGAACTGCTAATCCCCTGTAGTACTGCCTATTTATATATCCCACTGGGAAAAACACACTACCCACAAACACACAGCACCCACACCCGGTCCACACCCACAGCCACACACACAATCATCACAGTGTAAAAATTCTGCTGGTCAAAAGGATTACGCAGGCCATATCAAAAAACCGACATCTTCAGCAATAGTCGATTAACAAATATTTTTGACACGCTAGAGACATAGAAATACAAACTGATCAGTATATGCACAGTTAATATAGACCTAACTCATAAATTGTACTAATTAACTAATTGACCATACACTGAGGAAAAAAGCATCAATAATATATATTTTGAAGGACGTCATATGTTATATATTTGAATATCGATGAAAAAAATTAAAATCTTTATTGCATGCATAATATATTAAGTATTTTTACATGTATTATCCTCGCCTCGTTCTCCTCTCACCTTTGGGATTCCCGTTACTTCTCTCTCAACATGTACGGTCCTAACCATCTCGTTGGTTCCCTGCTACGTTTCCCTAAGCCAACCGTTGGTTTCCTGCCTTATGGTTCCTAGCCATACGCTGTTGTTCCCTGCTACGTTCCTAGCCAATTGCCGTTTAGGTGTTTCTCCTTGCTCGTCCTAGCCAATCCGTGTGGTTTTCCCTGCTAACGTTCCTGCAAGGTTGGTTCTGGCTACGTTCCTAGCAACCGGGTTGGTATCCTGCTACGTTCCTAGCCTAACCGGTTGGGCTTTCCCTGCTACGTACCTATTTACCGTTGGGGTCCCTGCTACGTCCCCTAGCAACCGTTGGTTCCTGCTGCTACGTTCCTAGCCAACCGTTGGTTCCCTGCTATGTTCCTAGCCAACCGTTGGTTCCCTGCTACGTACCTATACCGTTGGTTCCCTGCTACGTCCCTAGCCAACCGTTGGTTCCCTGCTACATCCCTAGCCAACCGGGGTAAGCGGTGAACCCAGACTGCAGCAGAATATGTTCCTGACAGCTCCGCTCGCTGTCGCGCAGCAAGGCGTAAACAAGGGTGATTTAAGGACGCAGAGACAAAGCCGGGGGTTTTGTTTACAAGGGGGCTTTGAAGTAGACAGAGACCCACTTTTAAAAACGTGTCTGAGGTAATTGGGTCGCAGACAGTAGTGGTGATGTGTGTGTGTGTGAGTAGATATACACCAGGATGGGGTAGGCACAGACACAAATGCACACAAACACAGGCAGACATGAGGTGAGCGATATCGCTGTGTGTGTGTGTGTGTGTGTGTGTGTCTGTGTGTGTGTGTCTGTGTCTGTGTGTGTGCGTGCGTGCGTGCGAGGCCTTGTTTGTCCCTGATGTGTTCAGCAGCATACAATGAATAGAAAAGAGCAGGCAGACAGACAAACCAACCCAATCAGTAGAAAATGTGCAAACTCCACGTGCAAAATATATTACGTACACACACACACACACACACACAGACACACACACACACAACAGACACACACACATACCCTCTGAAAGAAAACTTTAGTCATATACAGGTAAAAACTACTTATTGAGTAGAGCAATCATTCAGGCAAACAAATGTGTGTTTTTGTATGTGTCTGTGTGTATGTGTGTGTGCGCATGTGTCTCTGTTTGTGTGTGTGTGTGTGTGTGTGTGTGTGTGTGTATGGAAAGCCAAATGGGTCATAAACGCCTGCCCAGACGTGTGCTTTGCATAGGTAGACGAAATTTCATGTGCTTTTTGCGCATTTTCACGTGAAATATCGTGTGCCCAAAGTGAACACGAAATGTCACGTGCTTTTCTGGCGCATTTTCCACGTGAAATATCGTCTGCCCAAAGTGAACGTGTTACACGTTACCAGTTTGGCCACACGCGAAATATCGTCTGCCAAAGACAAAGCTTACGCGTGCAGAATTGCAACTAGCACTAGATGGCGCACGTGGTCGCTTCTTATAATTCTATTGTTTGCACCTCGCGGGAGCGCGCACAGCTGAAGGAAACTACCGTAATGAATTCTGAAGGCGTGGCTGTGCTTGAGCGTGGGATTTCAGATAGTTATGCTAAAACAATATTTTTTAATGTGGAAAATGAATGTGGGGTGTCATCCACACTGTCTAGGTCGATCAAATAAAGTAAGCTGGTGCTGAGAAGACCATTTGATTCCTATCATTCTTTGATTTGAAGTGTGCACTAGCCGCGTTTACATGGCAGATCTATGCCGCATAGATTTCAATGCGGCATAGATCTGTTCCGAATGAACTGTATAGCCTACATGGCAGTGACAAAAATGTCCGTTATGTCCCTCGCGCACACCTGACACATCTCTGGATCCGCGGCGAGATAAATGGAACGTGTTATCACTATCGGGGATTTTAAATTTAAATTTAATGAAAAGCACAGCAGGAGAGAGCTTTTTCTCTCCCTGCTCCTTCAAGAAAGAAGAAGAAAGAAAGAAAGTAATAGTAATCCACAGTAAATGTCGTAATTAATAAACACCCTTGTCCCGGCTCTTAGCAACCGACAACGCTTACCGGACTACTTTAAACGAGTAATTAACAAAGACGTGAATCAGCAATAAATCCACTTTCCTTGACAGCGGTGAGTTCGGTGTGCTTAAAAGTACCGACGGAGCTCAGTGGACCAATTGCGAACTACTGCGGCGGCCTCTAAGTTAAACCCCAATCTATGCGGAATAAGTGTATACATGGCGATTTAAAACGGGCTACACCACCTATTCTGTGCGGGCATAGAATCTATGCCGCACAGATAATTGTATTCCGAATGATGCGGTATACATGACATTTTCTATGCGCATAGATGTGTCCATGTAAACGCGGCTACTGAGTGGTATGGGTACAATGCCTTAATTCGGCAGAACTGATTGCTAAACAGAATATGAGCTGCCGAGAAGTGCATCCCCTGGTTGGATTGCTGCTGCTGCTGCTAACATGTGTTGTTAGTAACACATTGAATCAGTAAGGGATAATGTATAGTTCGGAGGTTGTGTATTACCATCCAACCCGTTGGATGGAACCCCGACGCGAAGCGAGGGTTCCATACAAACCTGAAGGGGTTTATTTCTCCATAACAACCGACTAACTACATTATCCCGCTTATTACACGGCTTTACGAGTGAAATAAATAATAAACAATAGATAATAACCCACAATGATTCAGCAGCGACAAGGATTCGTCGGTAAAGTAAAGTAGCGCGGTAAAGAGCGCTGTCCCTAGCAACGGTCTGTTATGACGACGGTCCGTTATACAGAAATAACAGACCGCAGAACGCAGCGCTGGACCAATCAGAGAGCAGCATTCAATAGAGCCGTGTAATAAGCTATATTAACGCAATGCGCGGACCAAGGACACCTTCATTCTGACGTTTGGAGGAATAAATGAACAGTCTATAGTTTAGGTCTTCACCTCTTAAGTTTCTTGGCCTACATGTATGGATGCTGAAATGACTTCAAGAAAAATATTTTGAGTATATTTACCTTGCATCTTTCAAACAGAACTATACAAGCGACCATTTGCGCCATTCTAGCGCTTAGTCGCATTGTCGGCGCGTGTTCACTTTGGGCACACGAAATCTCGTCTGCACGCGTTCACTTTGGGCAACGAAATCTGTCTGCCCCAAAGAACGTCGTGCAGACAATGCGACTAGCGCTAGATGGCGCAAATGGTCGCTTGTATAGCCTGTTTGAAAGATGCATAGTAAATATACTCAAATGTGTAATTCTTAATGTGGTTCATCATCTAGGCTATACTTAGTAGGCAAATAACTATCAACTTGAAAGTATCCATGGACTGTTCATTATATTCCCCAACGTTAATTATTGTGGACAATAAAGCGAAAGTGTTATAACGTGCTTCTGATTCTTTCAAATTGTGCCTTCTGACGTAACTCATAAAGTGGCCATGACGCCTTTCTACTAATGATTGTCCTCTACGAGTTATATTTTGATCTGTAACAAATAGAGTAGAGAAATACATGTTACATATGCAACAAAGACCGTGAAATGTCTTAGTGTGTCCAAACGTGTGACGTGTATTTGTTATGATCAACATACAATCCGAGAGGACAATCATCAGTAAAGACTCTTATATAAACATAGACTTTCAAACAGACTATACAAGCGACCATTTGCGCCATGTCTAGCGCTAGTCGCATGTCTGCAACGGTTCATTTGGGCAGACGAGATTTCGTGTGCCAAAGTGAACGCGTCAGACGAGATTTTCGTGTGCCAAAGTGAACCGCGTGCAGACAATAGCGAACTAGCGCTAGATGCGCAAATGGTCGCTTGTATAGTCTGTTTGAAAGATGCAAGTATATATACTCAAATATTATTTCTTCGAAAGTCATTTTCACATCCATACAAGTGGACCAGTAGAAACTATCAAGGTGAAACTAAACTATAGCTTTCATTTCTATTCCTCCCAACGTCAGAATGAAAGGGTGTCCTTGTCCGCGCATTGCGGTTAATATAGCTTATTACACGCTCTATTGAATCTGCTCTTCTTAGATGGTTCAACGCTGCGTTCTGCGGTCTGTTATTTCTGTTATAACCGGACCGTCGTCATAACAGACCGTTTGCTAGGGACAGCGCTCTTACCGCGGCGCTACTTTACTTTACCGATCGAATCCTTGTCGCTGCTGGAATCATTGTGGTTATTATCTATTGTTTTATTATTTATTCACTCGTAAAGCCGTGTTAATAAGCGGGATAAGTGCTATAGTTAGTCGGCTTTGTTTATGGAGAAATAAACCCCTTCAGGTTGTATGGAAACCCTCCGCTTCGCGTCGGGTGTCCATCATACGGGCGTTGGATGGAATACAACCTCCGAATCTACATTATATCCCTTACTGATTTCAATGTGTACTACAACACATGTTAGCAGCAGCAGCAGCAATCCAACCAGGGGGATGCACTTCTCGGCAGCTCATATCTGTTTAGCAATCAGTTCTGCCGAATAAAGCATGTACCCCATAACACTCAGTAGCCGCGTTTACATGGACACATCTATGCGGCATAGAAAATGGTCATGTATACGCCTCATTCGGAATACAATTATCTGTGCGGCATAGATTCTATGCCGCACAGAATAGGTGGTGTAGCCCGTTTTAAATCGCCATGTATACACTTATTCCTTGGTGTCGGCTGTTAATCTTAGAGCTGTGTGTGCAGTAGTTCGTAATTTATCGCCATGATAGACTTTATCGTCGGTACTATTTTTAGCACATGGTTGAACTTCAAGCGCTGTCAGGAAAAGTGGATTTATTGCCTAGATCCATGTCTTGTTATCACTGCGCTAAAGTCAGGTCCTGGTAAGCGTCACGGTAGCTCTCATCCGTGCTGGTACAAGAAACTGGAACTGTTATATCTCCTGCGATGTCACCGTGGTAGATCTACTCCCTTTAACGAAGTAGTGCGGTAAGCGTGTCCGGTTCTTTATAGAGCCTGGGAACCATGGTGTGTTTATTCCTTCCGCATTACTGGTGCTTACTTTACTTTCTTTCTTTCTTCTTTCTTTCTTGAAGGAGCAGGGAGAGAAACGCTCTCTCCTGCTGTGCTTTCATTAAATTGTAAATTTAGAAAATCCCCGAATCATGATACACGTCTCATTATCTCGCCGCCGGTCCAGAGATGTTGTCAGGTGGTGCGCCGGAGGGACATAACGGACCATTTTTGTCACTGCCATGTAGGCTATACAGTTCATTCGGAACCAGATCTATGCCGCATTGGGAATCTATGCGGCAATAGATCTGCCATGTAAACGCGGCTTAGTGAGACTCTTCAAATCAAAGAATGATAGGAATCATATGGTCTCTCTCGAACCAGCTTAAGCTATTTATTGAACGCCCTAGACAGTGTGGGAAGACACCCACACTCATTTTCCACATTAAAAATATTGTTTTAGCATAAACTACTGAAATCTCCACGCTCAAGCACAGCCACGGCCCTTCAGATAATCATTACGGTAGTTTCCCTTCAGCTGTGCGCGCTCCGCGGAGGTGCAAACATAGACTATAGAAGCGCCCACGTGCGCCATCTAGTGCTAGTTGCATATTCTGCACGCGTTAAGCTTTGTCTTTGGGCAGACGATATTTCGCGTGTGCCAAATGGTAACCGTTGTCAACAGCACGTTACTGGGCTTTTCATGCACGCACGTATATTTCACGTGAAAATGCGCAGAGAAAGCACGTGACAATTTCGTGGTTCATACACTTTGGCACACGATATTTCACGTGAAAATGCGCAAAAAGCACATGAAATTTCGTCTACCTATGCAAAGCACACGTCTGGGCAGGCGTTTATGACCCATTTGGCTTTCCATATGTGTGTGTGTGTGTGTGTGTGTGTGTGTGTGTGTGTGTGTGTGTGTGTGTGTGTGTGTGTGTGTGTGTGTGCGTGTGTGCTGTGTGTGTGTGTGTGTGTGTGTCTGTGTGTGTGTGTGTGTGTGTGTGTGTGTGTGTGGTCTTTGTGTGTGTATTTCTGCGCCCCCCACATTCCCTTTAAAAAAGTGTGCTAGGACTTGACTGGCCTGCAGAAAAGCACAATGGCCGTTGCGCAATCCAATCCACATCCACTCCACTCAGTCACACACACCACACCACACAACACACACAACACACACACACACACACACACACACACACACACACACACACACACACACACACACACACACACACACACACAGTAGGTGCCCTCACACAAAGCACTTTCTCCACTGTGTAAGCCGACGTATGTGACCACGTTGTGAATGGCATGGCTGATTGCCCCCCACCCCCACCCTCTCGCAACTGAACTTCCTGTCAATCATCCATCAATCGCTGCACGGTAAAGAACGGTATTGTGTGCTTTATTACTCCAGTCCGGGGGGTAATTCAGTCACTTTGTGTCAAACCAGGACCCGCGGCGACTGATATCCACAATAAAAGCCCACGACATACCACATAAGAGCCCCCCCCACTGTACAAAAATGGGTTTCACAAGGGGCTGGTTCCACTGCTTACACGCATGGCCCACTGGGTTGTTTTGAATGTGTTTGATTGGCGTCATAAAAAAAAAACAGTGGGTACCGATTTCTGCGTTACCGTGGCAACGGCGGCGGCAAGACGGAAGTGGCCGCTTTACCGTCGAGGAGGCAGAGGCTGATTTGAGGTAGAGAACGTGCTATTATAAAACAATTCTACATAGAATAGGTTTAATCCGACAATCACCCGACATTTACAACGTGTCTGGTAACACAAAGACCAAACAGCGGGTGAAATCGCGGGGCCAAAGGCATACTGCGTGTTCACAAAGGGTTAAAGAAAGCCTAGGTTTGGACTCAGGTGTAAGTGTGATTATCCATCGCAAGATGGATAGATGAGCAGCGTTTGCTACAGTCCACTGGGTGGGCTGGTAGACGTTGCTCATCTATCCGTCATACATCTAGGTGGACAGGCCCACTTGTGATGTCAGAAGAGGCTGATTTTCAAAACGGCTTATATGTGTGGAAGGCCTAGAGAGGGTCCCCAGATCCCTTGTAGGTACTGGGCGAAACTGGGGGAGAATCTTCCTCTCAACCTTTCTATAAATAACGCCTGACCATACAGCAAAGTCTAGTAAAGAGTGTAATCTTCCTGGACTTCCATCAGGTTAAGTTCATGAGCCCATCACCTCTGTGGAAGAGACACAACTATCACCTACATCGATTGGCTGGCTGGCTAAACGGAAAACTGAAACTGGAACCAAAGACCTGCTCAATGTGTTTCCATGTGAACGCACAGGTGGCGCAGTAGGTGACAGCTGTTGAATTGTTCTTGTTTTATGGGTATGTGGATGGATGCTGGAGGCTTGACGGACAACCTTTTGTCTCACAAAAACCTGTATATACCGGCACAATATACATTTTCTATTAATAAAGACTGTAAAAGAAGCACTCACGATCAACCCAGCACTTTGGCGACGATGAATTACAAAACCTGCTACAGAGCAACAAAAGTTGTTGATGTAGAAGTTAGGCACCAGATGTATGCTGAGCTGTATTAGCGCACACAGACACACACACACACACACACACACCGCACACACACACACACACACACACACACACACACGCGCGCGCGCGCACACACACGCACTCGCACACGCACAACACACACAGTAGCTCACATTCCCTCCCTGCTGTGTAGAACAGATAGCTCTGAAATATTTAGCTTTACCCTCAGCAAGCTCTGCCGCTGCAGAGGAACAGATGGAGAGAGAGAGAGAGAGAGAGAGAGAGAGAGAGAGAGAGAGAGAGAGAGAGAGAGAGAGAGAGAGAGAGAGAGAGAGAGAGAGAGAGAGAGAGAGAGAGAGAGAGAGAGAGAGAGAGAGAGAGAGAGAGAGAGAGAGAGAGAGAGAGAGAGAGAACAGAGAGGGAGAGAACAGAGAGAGAGAGGGAGAGGGAGAGGGAGAGAACAGAGAGAGAGAACGAGAGAGAGAGAGAGAGAGAGAGAGAGAGAGAGAGAGAGAGAGAGAGACGAAGAGAGAGAGAAGAGAGAAGAGAGAGAGAGAGGAGAGAGAGACAGAGAGAGACAGACAGAGAGACAGAGAGCCAGAGAGAGACAGAGACAGAGACAGAAGAGAGGAGAGGGAGAGAGGGAGGAGAAGGCACAGAGAGACAGAGAGAGAGAGAGAGAGACAGAGAGAGACACAGAGAGAGAGAGAGAGCAGGAGAGAGAGAGGACGAGAGAGAGAGAAGAGAGAGAGAGACAGAGAGAACAGAGAGACGGAGAAGAGAAGAACAGAAACAGAGGAGACAGAGAGACAGAGCAGCAGACAGACAGACAGAACAGACAGACAGACAGACAGACAGACAGACAGACAGACAGACAGACTACAGGTAAAAGGAAGAGAGAGAGTGAGCGAGGGCACTGAGAAATGGCTCTTACATGACACAAAAGACTGTTATGTGCGATTCTTGTGTGTGAATTGTGAATCTTGTTTATTAGTAGTATGCTACATTGACAAAATGCGTCACAACACAACGCCGTGAGCATGCATCGGCCTGCGCGTGTCAATCGACAGCGTCATCGTGTGACCTTGACCCCTGGGGTGGTGGCTGCTCCGGACACAAAGATAAGAATTTACTTGTGCTCAGGCGGAAAAAAAGGTAGCCTAGTAGAACTTGAAGGGAACAGCCGGAGAAAATAATTTTCTTTTGAGTATCCACAACAAATAATCCACCACTCCCCACCAGGCCTCCTTCCCAAAGCCATTCCCCCAGCCAAAACAATGAAGCTAGCTACTTTTAGCAATATGTCCTGGCGTAGCCTGGTGGATGACTCCGGTCGAGCTCAATGAGTGTGTGTGCGCAAGCAGCCGGGGTAAGATGGTAGACAGACAGGTAGGCCGTAGGCCATCCAATCCTTTTCATTCGCCTGATCTAATTGGACAGGCTTCTTAACGGCCTGTAACAGCCAAGCAGCAAGTCAGAACATGTGATAATTGATTTCTGTCGGGATATGAAGATTATTTCTACAATAGAAACAATTGCTTCTCAAACCCAGTACCTACCTTATCTTTAAGTACCTTCATTTCTGAGATTAACTATAGATTAGAATTACTATTCTCAGCATGAGATGACGAGTGAATCACCAAGTCATATTTTTAGCCTGCCCTGTTCACCCTCGTGAGGACCCAATCCAACTACTTAGGTAGGTGTTGACAAGTCACGAAAACACACACACGCACACAGACAAGTCAAAGGTGGGTCAGGCTGAATGATTATCGTGGTCATAAAGGAGATATACTTATTTACACACTGGAAAGCAGGGGAAAGATGTGTGTGTGTTGTGTGGTGTGTTGGTGTGTGTGTGTGTGTGTGTGTGTGTGGTGTGTGTGGGTGTGTGGTGTGTGTGTGTGTGTGTGCTGTGGTGTGGTGTGTGGTGTTGTGTGTGTGTGTGTGTGTGTTTTGATTGGGTGGCGTGCTGTTCATGGGGATTGTGTAGTACTTACAAAGATATCTTCCTTGGTCCTTCTTTGTAAGTAGTGTAAGCTTGTCTGTACGTGTGTGACTGTGTACGTGGTGTAGTGTGTGTGTGTGTTGTGTGTGTGTGTGGTGTGTGTGTGTGTGTGTGTGTGTGTGTGTGTTTGTGTGTGTGTGTGTGTGTGTGTGTGTGTCGTGGAGTGTGAAATGTGGCCAGAGCACTTTTCCATCCCTTCTATGACCAGCAAAATAACGCGCGCTCTGGCCTCGCTCTTTCTTCTCTGTCTCCTCTTTTCTCTCTCTCTCTCTCTCCTCTCTCCTCTCTTCTCTCCCCTCTCTCTCTCTCTCTCGTGCTTTCGCTCTCTCTTCTCTTCGTGCTCTCTTCTCTCTCTCTTTCGGTCTCTTCTTCTCTCTCTTGCTCTCTCTCTCTCTCTCATCTCTCTCTCTCTCGCTCTCTCTGACTCCCTCTCTGCTCCTCCTCCATCTGCGTCAAAGGGAGAAAAAATAACACTAACATCTCTCTTATGCGAATATTCTCCACGGTTTGTTTTTTCACAACAATGGTGGAGCAACTATAATATCAAGGGGAACGGCATTAGGAATGAAGAGGAATACACACACACACACACACACACACACACACACACACACACACACACACACACACACACACACACACACACACACACACACACACACACGGCACACACACAACCCCCCCCCTCCAACCGGTTAATGAATACACTACCCTTCACTGTTTCAGATGTTACAACCTACTACTGCCTATTTTAACACCCTACATCTTGTTTCAAGGTTTCTTCCTTGTCTTCTCCTCTCACCGGCTCAGCGTGCCGAGGCTCCTTAGCTTGAGGCTCCTCCCATAGCTAGGTTCGAGCTACAACGTCGTGGCGTGAGGTGCTACACAACTGCAAGGAGACTTTCAGACTTTTCACTTCAACCTCTACTTCTACTGC
>OLKM01007007.1:0-12873 GCA_900291075.1 Melanogrammus aeglefinus
TATGCATAGAATGTGTGTGCATTAGATGTGGCCTGTGTTTGCATCTATTTTAACTCATTTACTTCATGCAAATGCCAGTATTTCACCTCTGCATGAAGAAGATATTTCCAAAAACATTCCATCATGGGCAGCAAACAAAAAATTGTTATTTTGCACATTTTGCCAACATTAATTTGTCTTTGGCAGTTTTTCTTTAAAATATTTTCATGCAGTGTAAAATGTTTTTTGCACTACCAGATATCCTGTGATGCCTGTGGACGGTGGTTTCACCATGCATGCGTTGGAAGGCCAAAGACAGAGGACAAATTTTTATGTGCAGCATGCTAAAGGAAAGGAAAGGAAGTTCATGTATATATATAAAATAAGACATTTTCTATTGACAGTTTATTTTTCATTTTTTTAATTATTTTGATGTTTTTGTTGATGTGTTAAATATTGCAAATGTTGCCATTTAATTTTGTGTCGATTGGATTTGAATAATAACTGTTTGTTCTAAAAAGTTAGTTATTAAAGTCTTTAATACTTGTCTGAGCCTCCTTTCCTATGGAACAGAGGGGGAACGGTATCTGACAGTAATATTCCAAGCTATCAGGATGTGTTCCCCCTGTTCTAAATGGTCAAATTGAGTGATATCAGCCTGAAAATCACAGCACTTATCTGTTGTGAGGGTAATAAGTCAGCAGTATGAATTTTGAAAGATGTGTGAGCCTCCTTTCCTATGGAAACAGAGGGGGAAACGGGGTATCTGACAGTAATATTTCCAAGCTGTTCAGGATGCGTTCCCCCTGTTCTAAATGGTCAAATTGAGTGATATCAGCCTGAAAATCACAGCACTTATCTGTTGTGGGGTAATAAGTCAGCAGTAATGAATTTCAAGGTGTGTGAGCCTCCTTTCTATGGAACAGAGGGGGAACGGATATCTGACAGTATATTCCAAGCTATCAGGATGTGTTCCCCCTGTTCTAAATGGTTCAAATTTAATGATATCAGCCTGCAAATCACAGCAATTATCTGTTGGTGGGGTAATAAGTCAGCAGTATGAATTTCAAAGATGTGTGAGGCCTCCTTTCCTATGGAACAGAGGGGGAACGGTATCTGACAGTAATATTCCAAGCTGTCAGGATGCGTTCCCCCTGTTCTAAATGGTCAAATTGAGTGATATCAGCCTGAGAAACATCACAGCACTTATCTGTTGTGGGGTAATAAGTCAGCAGTATGAAATTTGAAAGATGTGTGAGCCTCCTTTCCTATGGAACAGAGGGGGGAACGGTATCTGACAGTAAATATTCCAAGCTGTCAGGATGCGTTTCCCCCTGTTCTAAATGGTCAAATTGAGTGATATCAGCCTGAAAATCACAGCACTTATCTGTTGTGGGGGTAATAAGTCAGCAGTAATGAGATTTGAAAGATGTGTGAGCCTCCTTTCCTATGGAACAGAGGGGGAACGGTATCTGACAGTAATATTTCCAAGCTATCAGGATGCGTTCCCCCTGTTTCTAAATTGGTCAAATTTGAGTGATATCAGCCTGAAAATCACAGCACTTATCTGTTGTGGGGTAATTAAGTCAGCAGTATGAATTTGAAAGATGTGTGAGCCTCCTTTCCTAATGGAACAGAGGGGGAAACGGTATCTGACAGTAATATTCCAAGCTATCAGGATGCTGTCTCCCCCTGTTCTATAATGGTCAAATTGAGTGATATCAGCCTGAAAATCACAAGCACTTATCTGTTGTGGGGTAAAAAGTCAGCAGTATGAAATTGAAAGATGTGTGAGCCTCCCTTTCCTATGGAACAGGAGGGGAACGGTATCTGACAGTAATATTCCAAAGCTATCAGGATGCGTTCCCCCTGTTCTAAATGGTCAAATTTGAAGTGTGATATCAAGCCTGCAAAATCACATGCACTTATCTGTTGTGGGGTAATAAGTCAGCAGTAATGAATTTTCAAAGGTGTGTGAGCCTCCCCTTTTCCTATGGAACAGAGGGGGAACGGTATCTGACAGTAATATTCCAAGCTGTCAGGATGCGTTCCCCCTGTTCTAAATGGGTCAAATTGAGTAGATATCAGCCTGAAAAATCACAGCACTATCTGTTGTGGGGTAATAAGTCAGCAGTATGAATTTCAAAGGTGTGTGAGCCTCCTTTCCTATGGAACAGAGGGGGAACGGTATCTGACAGTAATATTCCAAGCTATCAGGATGTGTTCCCCCTGTTCTAAATGGTCAAATTTAATGATATCAGCCTGCAAATCACAGCACTTATCTGTTGTGGGGTAATAAGTCAGCAGTATGAATTTGAAAGATGTGTGAGCCTCCTTTCCTATGGAACAGAGGGGGAACGGTATCTGACAGTAATATTCCAAGCTGTCAGGATGCGTTCCCCCTGTTCTAAATGGTCAAATTGAGTGATATCAGCCTGAAAATCACAGCACTTATCTGTTGTGGGGTAATAAGTCAGCAGTATGAATTTGAAAGATGTGTGAGCCTCCTTTCCTATGGAACAGAGGGGGAACGGTATCTGACAGTAATATTCCAAGCTATCAGGATGCGTTCCCCCTGTTCTAAATGGTCAAATTGAGTGATATCAGCCTGAAAATCACAGCACTTATCTGTTGTGGGGTAATAAGTCAGCAGTATGAATTTGAAAGATGTGTGAGCCTCCTTTCCTATGGAACAGAGGGGAACCGGTATCTGACAGTAATATTCCAAGCTATCAGGATGCGTTCCCCCTGTTCTAAATGGTCAAAATTGAGTGATATCAAGCCTGAAAATCACAGCACTTATCTGTTGTGGGGTAATAAGTCAGCAGTATGAATTTGAAAGATGTGTGAGCCTTCCTTTCCTATGGAACAGAGGGGGAAACGGTATCTGACAGTAATATTCCAAGCTATCAGGATGCGTTCCCCCTGTTCTAAAATGGTCAAAATTGAGTGATATCAGCTCATGCCTGAAAATCACAGCACTTATCTGTTGTGGGTAATAAGTCAGCAGTATGAATTTGAAAGATGTGTGAGCCTCCTTTCCTATGGAACAGAGGGGGAACGGTATCTGACAGTAAATATTCCAAGCTATCAGGATGCGTTCCCCCTGTTCTAAATGGTCAAATTGAGTGATATCAGCCTGAAAATCACAGCACTTATCTGTTGTGGGGTAATAAAGTCAGCAGTATATGAATTTCGCAAAGAGTGTGTGTAGCCTCCTTTCCTATGGAACAGAGGGGAAACGGTATCTGACAGTAATATTCCAAGCTATCAGGAATGCTGTTCCCCCCTGTTTCTAAATGGTCAAATTTAATGATATCAGCCTGCAAATCACAGCACTTATCTGTTGTGGGCGGTAAATAAGTCAGCAGTATGAATTTGAAAAGATGTGTGAGCCTCCTTTCCTATGGAACAGAGGGGGAACGGTATCTGACAGTAATATTCCAAGCCTATCAGGATGCGTTCCCCTGTTCTAAATGGTCAAATTGAGTGATATCAGCCTGAAAATCACAGCACTTATCTGTTGTGGGGTAATAAGTCAGCAGTATGAATTTGAAAGATGTGTGAGCCTCCTTTCCTATGGAACAGAGGGGGAACGGTATCTGACAGTAATATTCCAAGCTATCAGGATGCGTTCCCCCTGTTCTAAAATGTCAAATTGAGTGTATATCCAGCCTGAAAATCACAGCACTTATCTGTTGTGGGGTAATAAGTCAGCAGTATGAATTTGAAAGGTGTGTGAGCCTCCTTTCCTATGGAACAGAGGGGAACGGTATCTGACAGTAATATTCCAAGCTGTCAGGATGCGTTTCCCCCTGTTTCTAAATGGTCAAATTGAAGTGATATCAGCCTGAAAATCCACAGCACTTATCTGGTTGTGGGGTAATAGGTCAGCAGTATGAATTTGAAAGATGTGTTGAGCCTCCTTTCCTATGGAACAGAGGGGGAACGGTATCTGACAGTAATATTCCAAGCTGTCAGGATGCGTTCCCCCCTGTTCTAAATGGTCAAATTGAGTGATATCAGCCTGAAAATCACAGCACTTAATCTTGTTGTGGGGTAATAAGGTCAGCAGTATAGAATTTCAAAGGTGTGTGAGCCTCCTTTCCTATGGAACAGAGGGGGGAACGGTAATCTGACAGTGAAATATTCCAAGCTATCAAGGATTGTGTTCCCCCTGTTCTAAATGGTCAAATTTAATGATATCGCCTGCAATCACAGCACTATCTGTTGGGGGTAAATAAGTCAGCCAGTTATGAATTTCAAAGATGTGTGAAGCGGCCCTTCCTATGGAACAGGAGGGGGAACCGGTATCTGCAACAGTAATATTTCCAAGCTGTCAGGCAGCATTGCTCCCCTTCCTAAATGGTCAAATTGAATGATATCAGCCTGAAATCACAGCACTTATCTGTTGTGGGGTAATAAGTCAGCAGTATGAATTTGAAAGATGTGTGAGCCTCCTTTCCTATGGAACAGAGGGGGAACGGTATCTGACAGTAATATTCCAAGCTGTCAGGATCGTTCCCCTGTTCTAAATGGTCAAATTTGAATGATATCAGCCCTGAAAATCACAGCACTTATCTGTTGTTGGGGTAATAAGGTCGCAGTAATGAATTTGAAAGATGTGTGAGCCTCCTTTCCTATGGAACCAGAGGGGGAACGGTATCTGACAGTAATATTCCAAGCTGTCAGGATGCGTTCCCCCTGTTCTAAATGGTCAAATTGAGTGATATCAGCCCTGAAAATCACAGCACTTATCTGTTGTGGGGTAAATAAGTCAGCAGTTATGAATTTCGAAAGGTGTGTGAGCCTCCTTTCTATGGAACAGAGGGGGGAACGGTATCTGACAGTAATATTTCCAAGCTATCAGGATGTGTTCCCCCTGTTCTAAATGGTCAAATTTAATGATATCAGCCTGCAAATCACAGCACTTATCTGTGTGGGGTAATAAGTCAGCAGTAATGAATTTGAAAGATGTGTGAGCCTCCTTTCCTATGGAACAGAGGGGGAACGGTATCTGACAGTAATATTTCCAAGCTGTCAGGATGCGTTCCCCCTGTTCTAAATGGTCAAATTGAGTGATATCAGCCTGAAAATCACAGCACTTATCTGTTGTGGGGTAATAAGTCAGCAGTATGAATTTGAAAGATGTGTGAGCCTCCTTTCCTATGGAACAGAGGGGGAACGGTATCTGACAGTAATATTCCAAGCTGTCAGGATGCGTTCCCCCTGTTCTAAATGGTCAAATTGAGTGATATTCAGCCTGAAAATCACAGCACTTATCTGTTGTGGGGTAATAAGTCAGCAGTATGAATTTCAAAGATGTGTGAGCCTCCTTTCCTATGGAAACAGAGGGGGAACGGTATCTGACAGTAATATTCCTAGCTGTCAGGATGCGTTCCCCCTGTTCTAAAATGGTCAATTGAATGATATCAGCCTGAAAATCACAGCACTTATCTGTTGTGGGGTAATAAGTCAGCAGTATGAATTTGAAAGATGTGTGAGCCTCCTTTCCTATGGAACAGAGGGGGAACGGTATCTGACAGTAATATTCCAAGCTATCAGGATGCGTTCCCCCTGTTCTAAATGGTCAAATTGAGTGATATCAGCCTGAAAATCACAGCACTTATCTGTTGTGGGGTAATAAGTCAGCAGTATGAATTTGAAAGATGTGTGAGCCTCCTTTCCTATGGAACAGAGGGGGAACGGTATCTGACAGTAATATTCCAAGCTGTCAGGATGCGTTCCCCCTGTTCTAAATGGTCAAATTGAGTGATATCAGCCTGAAAATCACAGCACTTATCTGTTGTGGGGTAATAAGTCAGCAGTATGAATTTGAAAGATGTGTGAGCCTCCTTTCCTATGGAACAGAGGGGGAACGGTGTATCTGACAGTAATATTCCAAGCTGTCAGGATGAGTTCCCCCTGTTCTAAATGGTCAAATTGAGTGATATCAGCCTGAAAATCACAGCACTTATCTGTTGTGGGGTAATAAGTCAGCAGTATGAATTTGAAAGATGTGTGAGCCTCCTTTCCTATGGAAGAGAGGGGGAACGGTATCTGACAGTAATATTCCAAGCTATCAGGATGCGTTCCCCCTGTTCTAAATGGTCAAATTTAATGATATCAGCCTGAAAATCACAGCACTTATCTGTTGTGGGGTAATAAGTCAGCAGTATGAATTTGAAAGATGTGTGAGCCTCCTTTCCTATGGAACAGAGGGGGAACGGTAATCTGACAGTAAATATTCCAAGCTATCAGGATGCGTTTCCCCCTGTTCTAAATGGTCAAAATTGAGTGATATCAGCCTGAAAATCACAGCACTTAATCTGTTGTGGGGGTAATAAGTCAGCAGTATGAATTTGAAAAAGATGTGTGAGCCTCCTTTCCTATGGAACAGGAGGGGGAACGGTATCTGACAGTAATATTCCAAGCTGTCAGGATGCGTTCCCCCTGTTCTAAATGGTCAAATTGAGTGATATCAGCCTGAAAATCACAGCACTTATCTGTTGTGGGGTAATAAGTCAGCAGTATGAATTTGAAAAGATGTGTGAGCCTCCTTTCCTATGGAACAGAGGGGGAACGGTATCTGACAGTAATATTCCAAGCTATCAGGATGCGTTCCCCCTGTTCTAAATGGTCAAATTGAGTGATATCAGCCTGAAAATCACAGCACTTATCTGTTGTGGTGTAATAAGTCAGCAGTATGAATTTGAAAGATGTGTGAGCCTCCTTTCCTATGGAACAGAGGGGGAACGGTATCTGACAGTAATATTCCAAGCTGTCAGGATGCGTTCCCCCTGTTCTAAATGGTCAAATTGAGTGATATCAGCCTGAAAATCCACAGCACTTATCTGTTGTGGGGAAAGAAGTCAGCAGTATGAATTTCAAAGATGTGTGAGCCTCCCTTCCTATGGAACAGAGGGGGAACTGTATCTGAAAGTATTATGAATGAGCAACACTTCCTTCCAAAAGTCCATAACATTCAAAATGAAAAGTCTCCTCACGAAAATAAATGAATTTAATGATAGAAATCTACAATACAACATTTTCAGATAAAACTCGCTAAAAAAAAGTCAGTTTTGAACCTTAGCTCTCTCCGTAGTGCCTCTGTGGTACGAGCACAGCAGCTCGTGGGCGAGCTTTTTGTGTACGCGCGCTTCCTTCGCTCTTCGGGTAATTTCGGACGGGGGCGGGGACTAGGGGAAACACATCTCGATGGGGAAACCGATCTCGACACAACACCGGATTAACCATTAGGGCAATTGGGCACTTGCCCAGGGCCCTGACATCAAAGGGGCCCTTGACAACGTTGTTGACAAATATCACGTTATAACGCAGTCCTTACTTTCCTTGATGTGAGCACTTTATTGCAACTCGAAAAGTGATTAGAATGTGTACTTTTCAATGAGCCTGTCCTGACGTGCCGCGAGCGACGTCGCGCCGTCCAGCGATGTCGCTCAACCCTGAATTTATTGCTCGCGTTGTCTCTATCTGGACGACATTTCGCGGCGGTGTCCCGCCCCTAAACACTTCTTATTGGTTGATAAGTACACACTTCTTCCTGTTGAATGTGTTTACATCCCTCGACGATTTGATTGCTTTGGATTCTTAACCAATAAAATACACTCGCGACAAAATCGTCACGCTGCATCTCAGGACACCCTCGCGCGAGTTTTCGTCGCCGTTTCAGTTTGCATATTTGAAGTCTAGAAGGAAGGCCACTGAGTAATCTTCTATGGAGAACATAATTAACTGTATGTGTTGATGTGAGAAGTTTTAAAAGCTAAGATAGGTCATTAGGCCTAATCATTTAATTGTTTGTTTCTTCATGAGTTCAGTGTTGAAAAATGGACAGTTGTGAGGCATTACTTGTTTGAGTTAGTAATATGTGTTTTAATGTAAGTAAATAATTAGGCTAATATGTGTATATGAATTGATATGATATATATGTGTATATGAATTGATATAATGTATATGTATATGAATTGATATAATATATATATATATGTATATGAATTGATATAATATGTGTGTATGAATTCTAGTGTGTTAATTGTTACTGCTGGAATTGGTTATTGGTTGGAATGGTTACTGGAATTAATAAGTGTGTGTTAATGAGGGAAGTTTTAAAAGCAAAGATAGGTCATTAGGCCTCATAATTGTTTGTGTAGTCATGAGTTCAGTCTTTAAGGGAGGCCAGTTGTAAGGTCCATTTGTTTAAATAAAATAATAAGGATATATAGTAGTGAAGTAATCAACATCAAATGTTGAATTGTGATACAATAAACATGATCTTGACTTTGAAATTACATGCAACAGTGTAGCCAATGGTTTATTTTTACTAAAATCACACTAATTGCTTGCTTCATGGCTGGTGATAATTTCACATTTTTGCATTTTTAAAATGTTCTATGGTTTTAAGTTAAGGCCTACCTAGCTGTTTGCTGTCAAGACAATTGAAACATTCAATAAGTACTCATCAAGCCACCAAGTTCTGATGATAGTGACTTTACGATTGTTTTGCGGCGGCGGGGGGGGGGGGAGGGCCCTTGAGCCTTGTTGCCCAGGGCACAGAAAATTGTTAATCCGGCCCTGCATCTGGCCAGAGAGTGGTTAATATGAAAAAGCAACGTGGACACATAATTTTGAAAAATCAGCGGCCGGAAATGAAAATTCCACAGCAGTTCACTTGACAATGGTCTCGCGCTTTTCTTTTCCCCAAACCGTTAGCTTAAATTGCCCCAATTAACACCAGCATTGACAGCACAACATCACAACATGTGTGATCACATACAGCACAACATCCCCAATGTGGAACATAACTGAACCATCTAAAACTTACCGTTCACTGACAAGCTGTAGTTTTGACTTTATATTCCGGCTTGGATATCTACCCTATTATCATGTAGGGACATATACAGCAATACGCTCTCCTCTATCGAAGGCAAAGCGAAATGTAAATAATGAATACTAGTTTGGATATGTGGCGAACCTTGTCTTGCGGAATATCAGACAATTTTTCTGAATATTTCCCAACATCACGCGATATTTCCTTGGGAGTAGGAAGCAAATTTTAGCAGAGCTTCAAGTTAGAATTCATCACCCGTCTGTTATAGCCTACTTTTAGATCTTCAACAAACAACAACAATCATCAAGGTTGACCATATTAGACAAAAGTTACTATGATGATATACATATATTCCTATGCATTGTTTATTCAAATCCCTGCCCCCTGTTTTCTTGTATTACTTTGAAAACTATTTTGTCATCACTATTGTTAGGCCTACTTGAACTTGCTTGCGAGTAGGCTACCACTACAAACAGCTCTTCACTACCTTAAAAGAGCTCTCCAGCTGATAACATTCTGGGTTCTGCCCATAGTTTCTGCTGGATGTGGCTGGCATTCCCGATATTTACCGAAGATGGCAGCAGAGCATCATTCCTCTTATAGGGCCTACTACTGTTAAATAGAAAGTGGGCTATTGCTGAGGTTAGGTGAAAATGTTTGCCATAATAACTATACATTCACTGAGCTACTGTATCTATGCCAAAGAAGAAGTCACCCGCATTGGAGAAGAGAGAACCATCTACGTATCGATCTAGCCATCATTATTTTTCCTATTCTGGAATATTAATTGTGGTCTTGCATTGCAAACATGGAGCTGGGTAGCTGGATAGCTCATATGTGCCTGGCATTACCGTAACCTCCAGAAGAGGGAGGCAGTGCAACATGAATTGGTTAACACCGTAGGGAACTGCTGAGGAGAGGTGGAGAGTGTTTCAGCAATCACAGGACCATGTAACCTCCCAATTGAGGGGACGTTTTATTGTTGTTATTTTATGATATGTGTCCTCACGAGTTGTTAAAGGTTGTGTTATTTGCCATTGGGGGTGGAAGACCACAACACCAGGGAAACAATGTATTACATTTAAAGCCACTAGATGGTTTAGCAACACTCAGATGCCTGAAAACTTCAATGTAAGTATCCTGTGAGAGGGAGTGGGACTGTGGGAGTCTTACTCAAAGGACATAGGCTATGTAGACAAACTATTCTATGTTTGTTATTTTTTTGTTTCTAATCTATGTGTTCTAGACCATTCACTTCAGAGAGGCAGAATGACGCCAATCTTGCCTCAACATCTGTTCTCAGGTTCTCCCCATGCTCATTGGAGGAACTCCATGTTCCTCTGTCAATTTTGCTTTCCCGTGACATGAGTGTAGTTTAGTTCTTGGGTTCTGTTTGGTCCTGTGTGAGTAAGTTAACACACACCACAGCATTTCATCTTCATGCATTCCAGCCATAGCCTAGACAATGATTTCGCTGAACCAAACCCACCTGTTTTGTTTTCGTTCGGTTTAACTTGAGTTCTTTCAATAAGACCGTTTGGTTCACCTTCCTCTATGATGTGTTGGTGAACAATTTGTTATGGCCTCAGCTCAGCTGAGGACCACCACACCAAAGAGGAAGAGCCAATAGAAAGCCCAAGCTCTTATTGAAACCGATGGTCAGGTTTATTCTGAGGTTGAAATGTTATTTGTGAAAGCTTATAAATTGGTCCCAGAAGCTTACTTCCACACTTGGAAGAAGGGTTACATTCAAATGCATGTAGTGTTTGCTCGTACAGTGTCAATTGAATCGCTGGTGTGGAGATGCTTGCATCAAGTCCCTTGAGAGGATGAAGGACTTGCTTGTCTTTGAATAAATTTAAATATTTGGTGCCAAAGCACATTGCCTCATATGTTTCTGAGCATAGGATTAACAAAGTCTCAGATGCTGAAGCCCTGATGATTACAATCTGATCCACAAGGAGGGCATTGTAAGAATCTTAGATCTCTTAGTTGCAAATAAAGATTTGTCGACTAAGAAACTAAACTCTGGTTGTCGCTTTTGCCTAGGGAGAAGGCAACTGTAAGAAACAGTCCGTGGCAAATTATATGGATGGCCATCTTACAGACACAGTAAAACTATTTTTGATTGTAGCTTTTTGTGTTATTGAATGCAAAAAGCTGTTAAAATAAAAACACATTTATTTTGACAAATCTCATCGCTTTAGAAATGAAAAGGAATAGATGATCAGTTGATAAAAAGAGGAAAAAGATCCTCCAGTGTGAAAATGTCCGCAACGTGTCAACACTACTGCACATCTACTTAGAAATTAATCTGTAAACGCTGACTTAAGTAGCCTCCATGTCTGCTTCCGTGCATGTGCTCAATCTTGACGCTTATATTTTGACGCTTTAACCACACATTTGAGAGTGTTTTGTTGTATAGCAGAAACGTCTAATTACAAGTAGGCAGATTCTTTTAATTTACAATATGTTTTGAGTAATGCTACAAGGCTCACACCAGTCAAAAGCCATTTTAATGATTAATATGTTGTATTGGAGCTACTGTTGAATCAAATATTAATTAATGGTATTTGGTTGTTTCTCTTCATGATGGTGATAATTATTATTATAATTAACCTTCATTTACCCCGGCAAGCAAATTAAGAACAAAATTCTTACTTTCAAGTGCAGTCTGAAATAATGATACAGTTTTAATCTCACAACATGGTTTTAGCCCTCTATCAAAAACACAACAGAGGGTCCAAAAAAATAAAATATCAATCATGTATCAAAATCAGTTTCAACCAATTCATTCACATAATATTTCCCTGTCTACCCAGGGGCACGGTAAAGAGATGAAAAGTAAAACAAGATGGTTTGTATTTGGGTGATACATATGTGAATGTGGACAATGAAGTCCAAATTAAATATGTAGCGTTTCTTAATTCAAGCATTTTGGAGGAGGTAAAGGACTATTCTGAAATAGATACATTCGGGACATATTTTAGTGGAGAGTCGACTATGTTTTGAACGTCGGGTTCGATTCAGATTATGCAAATTGGGTTCAATTTGGATTGAGCACATGCACGGAAGAAGACATGGAGGCCACTAAAGTCAGCGTTTACAGTTTAGTTTCTAAGTGGATGTGCAGTAGTGTTGACACGTTGTGGACATTTTCACGCTGGAGGATCTTTTTCTTCTTTTTATCAACTGATCAGTTGATACTATTCGTTTTCATTTCTAAAGAGATGAGATTTGTTAAAATAAATGTGTTTTTATTTTAGCAGCTTTTTGCGTTCAATAACACAAAAAGCTACAATCAAACATAGTTTTGCTAAGATGGCCATCCATATAATTTTGCATTTGTCTATATATATGGATGGAATATAGAGATTCCAAGAATCGTTCGCCTAAATCAGGGGATTGCATTTTCAAATGATGTATTAGTTTATTTTGTTTGTTGTTGATTGATGTGGCATGCAAGTAGCCTCCATGCTTTCTCTGCCTGATCAAAAATAATTGGTTAAATTAAGGCAGTTTGTCTGCCTCTTCACTTGTTAACATTTCGCTCAGTGCCTTTGGATCCAAGATGTGCAAATATTTATGTGCCTTTACAGAATTTCCCCTTATTTTATTTTCGAATTGATTAATCTTTAATTGCAATAATTTCATCTCTTTCTGTGCTTTCTTAGATCTTGAGATGATGAAAAGGATTATTTGGCCCCTTATAAAGGCTTTAAATGTCTCCCATCATACAGTACATGTCCCTGACCTATTGGTCTGAAAATATAAAGAAATTGGCTTGTTCAAATAGTCGTATCCTGAAACCATTTAGTCTGAAAACGCAGTTTTGGATGATCACTTGTAAACCTTGATTTAGATAAGTTTAGGTCATTTGGGAGTGATCGATAATAATGATACTCAATCTTCTCTATGAGGGGGTAATTGAGCTGAGACTGAAAAATATAGATTCAAGAATAAGTTTGATGAGTACCAAAGTAGCTGAATATGTTGTTCCTTTTGGATTCAAGGGTAATATCCAGGTTTGTTAGACTTTGTTA
>OLKM01007008.1:0-12873 GCA_900291075.1 Melanogrammus aeglefinus
ACGATTAGGAAGCAAAATTAGGTCATTCACTGGCACTAGGGTATCATACATTTTATAGAGAATTTTGCTTGTCTGACGCCGTTTTCATCGATGGAAAGCTCTATCGCAGTGATGGATTGCAAGTTAGTTTACAACCACAAGCAAGGTGGCCATGTTAAACATTCGATTCTTTTAACTGCAAGGGAAAACTTATCATAATCTGTACACCAGAAGTTGCCTGTTGGCAGAACAGTGTAGGTACTGCTGGGAGTTGAACCCAGGGTCTCCTGATTTACAAGACGGCGCTTATGACCAGCAGGCCGCCAGTACCCCCAAATGTATCGAATCCTATAGACACCAATGAAAAGCGTCTCATGGAGCGTGACCCGATCAATGTTAAGCTATTTCAGAACTGCGTTCTAAAGGAATTACAATTGAGTAGGTTGCTTACCACTGAGTGCTGTGACTTAGAACCCTGCGGACTTCGATCATGTAACTAGACAGTCACTATGCACCAGTCCAAGGCCACACACCCCTCTCACCTTCAGGAGAAATTCTTCAGCAATTATTGTAGAAGACACGATAAGAGGTCGGGCATTACATGAGGGGGGGGGGGGGGGGGGTAAACCATTTCTGTTGATCCTTTTGAAAAGTCCTTGAAACATAACTGAAGCCTACACAGTGAGACCCCAAAGGATTTCCCAATTCCATCGCCTTAACCACTCTGCCACGACAACACAATTTTAGGACAATCAATTCCCCTCTACCTTGTCGAGGTTAGCATTTCTGCAACATTACTGGGTGGTAAAGCATTGCGTGACCTCATTTTATTTTAAACACTTCATTAACACAGTATAGTGCAGGCCCATGTTTTCGTGATCGGATCATTTTTACGTCTATCTTATAAAAGGCAAACACTCATTTTTGTTATTCAAACGCACCAACTTCCCACAACTTGGGAAGATGCCGGGGGATTTTGAACCCTCGGGACCTCATACATGCAACGAAAGCAATGCGCTCTACCACTGAGCTACATTCCCCTTATTGTTCTAAAAGTACATCTCTGCTATCAATACCTGGAAGCTTGGCTTAATGATCTTGATCCAATCAATAGCGTTCGACTTGCACTAGGTTCATTCCTAACCAGATGCAGATATTTGGCCTTCCTGCTTAAAAAGTCAGATGTGGTAAACTGGTGCGGCTGATTTCAAACATGGGAGGGGATCCAATGGTATTTCTAGTGCATCAGCTTAACCGCTTGGCCAGGGACAATGGTGCATATCGACCTCAAGTCTATCAGTTGTTCGAACAGTAACAGACTGCACGGTTGAGGTGGTATGATCAAATGGTGAAATAGACCCTACACTCTTGGACCACAGCTTGCTGTAACACATCTTGGTTGAGCGGACCTCAGAACTCCTACATTGAAGAAGCTTTACAGATGAGCCGAAAACAGGATACTGGTGCAATTGTAAGTTGGGCAACCGATTCATGAATCTTGCGTCGTATTATGCAAGAGGGGAAAATCGTTTATTGACGGGCAGTACGAATCATACATTTTCACTAGAGAAGTAATCTCGCACACGATAGCAGAAACTGGCCAACGGTTGCGGCAGGCCTCAAATCTTTGCCGTGGACACTTACAATGATTTTTTTCTTCTGTGGCCGTCAACACTTAGTGTAGTAAAAACTACCGTACTCGTATGAATGCGTTGACCAGCCACTAGGCTTTTGAAATGGCACGCACTGATTAACTGTAACCTTGCGACCAGGATTTCGAACCTGGCGTGGCTGCGGACCACTCGGCCACGAACAACACAGGTTAAATTCTCTCATTGTTGGACATTAGCATTCGTGAGAACATTTTGGATAGGTTTAGGATTGCCGTGAACTTCATTCGATCCAAAATATAGCACTCGCGGACTTTTCTATGGAACACCAAATGGACTACCGGGGAGTTGAAACCCTGGGCCTCAATACATGCAAAGGCATGCGCCTCCACTGAGCCTACGATCCCCCTACCACTCAATCCTGTACATTTTAAATCTGCTTCGGGACACTAAGGGTTTTCACGTCCATGCATGCAGGCACTTGGACATGACAACACTAGCCTTGCGGATCGATCAGACCTCTTTGAATATTAAATTTTTAGTTGGAGACATTGTTGTCAAAACGTTGGAGCTAAAGCGTGTACAGAAAATGCCAGTTTTTGAAGATGGCACCTGCTGCATGCTTTGATTAACATATTTGCAACTCATTCACGCAGTTTCACCGTGCTATGTCCATGTCTTGACTGGACAAGGGCATGAAAAACTACGTAGATGCAAACGTTGTCGGCAGGATTCGAACCTGCGCGGGGAGACCCCAATGGATTTCTAGTCCATCGCCTTAACCACTCGGCCACGACAACACACGTTATGGTTTTCGAGCCTCTGGCATTTCGAAACAGAAAAGAGTCTGGAACATTTAGGGTAGGTTAAGCCTTGCTTGATCTAATTTTGAAATAGTCTTCAAATTGACTGAAGCTGGCTTTGATCACATCTTGGAGACGGCATGCATTGAACCTCAGGCCGTCTACATGAGAAGCATACGCTTTGCCGTCGAGAGACGTCCCCTTCAATTGTACATCTGTAAAACCGAGTCCTGAAGCTTTGCTTAACGATAGAAGGGACAAATAGGTCATCAGCTGGCACTAGGGTATCATACATTTTATAGAGAATTTTGCTTGCCTGACGCCGTTGTCATCGATGGAAAGTCTATCGCATTGATGGATTGCAAGTTTACAACCACAAGCAAGGTGGCCAGTTAAACAATTCCGATTCTTTTAACTGCAAGGAAAACTTTTATCATATCTACACCAGAAGTTGCTGTTGCAGAAAGTGTAGGTACTGCTGGGAGTTGAACCCAGGGTCTCCTGTTTACAAGACAGGCGCTTTGACCAGCTAAGCCACAGTACCCCAATTGTATCGAATCCTAGAGACACCAATGAAAAAGGTCTCATGGAGCGTGACCCGATCAAGTGTTAAGCTATCAGAACTGGCGTCTAAAGGAATTACAATTGAGTAGGTTGCTTACATTATACCACTGAGTGCTGTGATTAGAACCCTGCGTCTTCTGTGAACTAGACAGTCACTATGACCATCCAAGCCACAGCACCCCTCTCACTTCAGGAGAAATTCTTCAGCAATTATTAAGAAGACAACGAAAGAGGTCTGCAGTACCATGAATATTTCTGTTGATCCTTTGAAAAGTCCTTTAAACATAAACTGAGCCTACACAGTGAGACCCCAAAGGATTTCAATTCCATCGCCTTAACCACTCTGCCACGACAACACAATTTAGACAATTCAATCCTCTACCTTGTTCGAATGTTAGCATTCTGCAACATTTACGGTTGGTAAAGCATTGCGTGACCTCATTTTATTTAAACATTCATTAAACAGTAACATGCAGCAATGTTTCGTGATCGGATCATTTTTTACTTCCATCTTATAAAAGGCAAACAATCATATTCAACGCAGCAACTTGACCACAATTTGGAGATGCCGGGGATTGAACCCGGGACCTCATACATGCGAAGCATGCGCTCTACCACTGAGCTACATCACCTTATCGTCCTAAAAAGTACATCTCTACTATGAATACCTGAAGCTTTGCTTAATGATAGAGCCAATCAATAGGTTGACTTGCACTAGGTCATCCTAACAGACAAGGACGAAATTTTCATTTCAGAAGTGGGGGGAACACAAGTATTTTTTTAATAAAACTCTAACTCTTTCAGTTCACTGTTTTCTAGTAGTTCTTCTAGTTTTCTATTGCTACTTGGACGTTTACAGTTCCCTTTTTTTGGTTTTACTGGTTGTAAAGCATGTAGCAAAACATTGTCACCAAATTCTGTGTTTCATCTTGTTAGTCACTCCAACTCAGTATCACCAATTTCACACTTTTTTGAATATATGGTAAACAGTCCTCATAGAACCACCACAGTGGTGGGCTGGTCAAACTGGCAGAAATATCACTGACATTGAATAAAATGTGCATAATTCAGTGTAAGTAGTCAAGTAATCAATTTTATTCAAACGTAACGAAGAACCATTTTTAGGCAGTTATATGGAAGAACATTTTGATGTAAATGAAAAGCAAATGAAAAATGAACACAGAAGGATCTACTTATTTACATATTCTTATACTCATAGTATATTATTTATTGTATGTAAAATTATTATTATTACTACTACATACTGTGATATACTGCTATTATACTGGCCTTAGTATTATTATTATTATGATGTTATACTATATATATTACTGTACTATTATTATAAACTATCTATCTAATCAATTCGTACCAAGCTTCCAAACACATGTTGTCTCCGATCATTGGCAGAGATAAATTCCTGGCAGAGTTTCTTCCTGTCCAAGGCAACAACCCTTTCTTGGTTTATGTGACAAACTGCCACATTGTTCAGGCGTTTCTGCTTCATGCAGTTGCGAAGCCAAGTCTTTAACCTCCTCAGTGCACTGAAACTCCTCTCAGCTTCAGCAGATGATGTTGGAACAACCAACAACAGCCTCACAATGTTGTAAATATTTTCTATGACATTAGGATAATAGGTTACAATAACAAATGCTTTTATTTTGAAATAAGAATGTGTTATGTTGTCTTCCGCCAGTGTAGCGTTTAGACGTTAGTTAAGAATGTTACTGTTGCTAAGTAACGAATCTGCAATTACCTCCTAGTACTTTTATGTCGCCGTTGTTGTGTTTTCCTCGCTTGTAACAGTGTTTCCGTGTTAAATCAGTAAAATATGATCGGCTTGAATGAGAAACGGCAGTGATGGTCAGTTTTTAAGAACCAACAACTTTGAAACAACACATTTGGTGCCGAAAACCCGGGATTTCAAGACGAAAGACTGTGAACGTTGTCAAGTGGAGCTACCGTTGAACCTGTCATTTAACAGCGGAGATGGCTGAGCAATACGAGCGGAAATAAACGGAAACGAAAGACAATCCGCACCCCACAACGAAACTTTTGAATCGCATGGAAGAGGAGGTGAGGAAGGAGGATGGACCCGACTGTGACAAACTCCGTGAAATGCTGTCGGTGTGGTGATCAAGGAGGAACGTTAACAGACTTGGACCAACGGCATCGAGGATGAAACGCCGACGGAAGGAACTGAAGGCAGAGAATCGCGACCACTCAGGACTACCAGGATCGCATCATCACACTGAAAGCCCGGGTCGATAGGCTCATAAGGACGACGCGGGACCCCGTGAGTGAGCGGATGAGTGACGCAAGCTCTGGCACAGTAAGATCAGAAAGCAGACAGACTGTTAAACTGCCGAAGCTGGTGATAGAAAAGTACGACGGAGATGTAAGCCAGTGGCAAGAATTCTGGTCCCAGTATGAAACGGCTATTCATGAGAATGACGCGCTGTGTAAGAGGGAGAAGTTCACCTACCTGAGATCCTATCTGACTGGAACAGCAGCAAGAGCTGTAACAGGACTAAGCATGACTGATAGGAAATATGATGCAGCAGTGGAATTACTACAGAGCCGTTTTGGAAGAAAATACATTGTTATTAGTGCACATATGTCCAAACTGTTGAACCTTGCTCCTGTGAAAAGATCATCAGATGTTGCAGCACTCAGACAACTGTATGATGAATGTGAAATTCAGATCCGGAGCCTGGAATCCATGGGAGTTCACAGTGACACATATGGCTGCCTGCTCTGCCCAGTACTATTACAGCTGATACCAGAGGACATTGCATTGGCCTACACACGCAGATCAGACCCAAATGCTGAATGGAAAGTGCCTGAGCTCATTCATTTCCTTCAGAATGAGGTTCAAAGCAGAGAAAGAGCACTTCAACTGACCAGACCAGGTAACACACAAAGGGACATTCCGCCAAATAATAGACCTGTCTGTAAACCAGCACCCTCCTATGACAGAAGACCTAAAAGTTGGAGTATGCCCTCAGCTACAGCACTGCACACAGCGAGCATAGCACCACAGACCTGCATCTATTGTGATAGTTCCAGTCACAAACCAGAACATTGCCCTGACAGCTCTGTGCCAGCTCGCAAAGAAAAATTAAGGAAGCTGGGAAGATGCTATGTGTGCTTGGGTCCAAAACACATAGCAAAATTCTGCAAAGTTAAGTGTTTGCTCTTTATGTGGACGCAGACATCACCAGTCAGTGTGTGACCAAAATAACCCCCAGACAAGTGTGAACAGTGGTAGTACGGAGGCTGTTGTATCCTCTGTGTCCAGCACAGCAAAACCAAAGGCTAACACACAGAATACAGTGCTGCTGCAGACGGTGAAAGCGTGGACAGAGGGCCCAGCAGGAAGAAAAATCGTACGCTGTCTGTTGGATGGAGGCAGCCAAAGAAGCTTCATTCATGAAGGTGTGGTGAAAGCTCTGGGATTACCAGTGCTAGGAAAAGAGACACTGCATCTGCACACCTTTGGATCTGCTGCTCCTGTGACAGTACAGCGCAACATTGTCAAGGTATCACTGCAAAACGTGTGGAACACACAACAGAAAATAGAGATTGAGGCAGTGGAAACCCCTCAAGTGTGTACGGCAGTGATAAAGGTCCCCAGCGAACCCATCCAAGAGGAGCTAAAGAGACAGGGTCTGCAGCTGGCTGATTTTCCACTGGATGGTTCTGATGATGCAGAACTGTCACTGCTAATAGGAGCTGACTATTACTGGCAAGTGGTATCCGGCAAAGTCCAGAGAATCACAGAATCACTTGTTGCCATAGAAAGCTGCTTTGGGTGGGCTCTGCAGGGGCCTATTTCATCATCCAGTGTGACCGACACCACCTGCATGCACATCAGCCTAGAAGAGGACACAAAGATCTCAGAACAGCTACATGCCTTCTGGGAGGTGGAGTCACTGGGCATAGTCAACGAAAAGACCCAAAGCCCAGCCGAAACCGACGCTCTAAAGAACTTTGAACAGACTGTGACTTACAAAAATGGTCACTATGAAGTTGAGTTACCATGGCGACATGACAAACCAGCACTCCCAGACAACTTCAGAGTTGCAAAAAGACGGTTTGAAAGCCTCAAGAGGAGATTAAAGACGGATGCAACACTGTACTCCAGATACAATGATGTCATCACAGATTATCAACAGCAAGGCATCTGTGAGGATATAACTGAGAACACCGCAGCAGAAGAACATCCAGAGACTGTGAAATACTACATGCCACATCATGCTGTTCTCCGAGAAGACAAAGCGACAACAAAACTGAGAGTAGTGTTTGATGCATCATCACATGAGGAAGGTTGCCCCTCCCTAAATGACTGTTTACTGACTGGGCCAAACCTTAATCCAAATCTGCTAGATGTGCTAATCAAATTCAGATTACACCAGATAGCCTTTACTGCAGACATCACTAAGGCATTCTTGCAGATAGCTCTAGCAGAGAAAGATAAAGATGCTGTTAGATTACTGTGGCTCCATGGACCTCCGAACAAAAACTGTGAAGATGAGCTGCGCATTATGAGAATGAGTAGAGTAGTGTTTGGAGTGTCACCCAGTCCCATTTCTGCTAGCTGCCACTGTAAAGAAAACACATAGCACAGTACGAAAGTCAGCAGCCCAGAGTGGGAGGCACTGAGAGAGTCTCTCTACGTTGATGATTTCATCTCCAGCTCAAGTGATGTCGATGAAGCCTTTTCAGTTTCCACCACAGCAAAAGAGATCCTGTCCCATGCTGGCATGAACCTGTGCAAATGGGTGACAAATTCACCAGATCTGAGAGCAAGTGGGACACAACATGGAAGTGGAGCACACAACAGAGACACAGCCGCTGGTGGAAATGTGCTGAAAGTGCTGGGATTAGTGTGGAGAGTCAGAGAAAGATGAGTTTGTGTTTGACTTTGAAGGACTACTAGACATTGTAAAGGGCAAAGAAAACACAAAAGAGAAGTGTGTTAAAAGACATCAGCACGTATCTTTGACCCTATAGGATTCCTCACTCCCATTTACCATACGGGTGAAATGCATGTTTCAAGAGCTGTGGGAGAGAGGAATCAGCTGGATGAACAGTTAACCCACAGAACTTGGCTGGAAAAATGGGATCAGTGGTGTGCAGAGCTACCAAGACTACATCTTGTAGCTATTCCAAGATGGTACCACATTGAAATCCAGCCAAAGTCACAGACATCAAAACTGCACATCTTTTGTGATGCCAGTGAGAAGGCATACAGTGCTGTTGCCTACCTGCAAGGACCAAACAAAGACGGAGACACTGTAACATGTTTTGTGGCATCCAAGTCAAAAGTAGGACCCTTAAAGAAAATGACTTTACCACGCCTGGAGCTTATGGGTGCACTGATAGGAGCAAGGTTAGCAAATAACCTACTCAAGCCACTAAACATGAAGAAGAATCACCTGCACATGTGGACAGATTCAATGATTGTGTTCCATTGGATACGCAGCACAGCACAAAAATGGAAACCTTTTGTGTCAAACCGAGTGACTGAGATACAGAGTCTGACAAGCCCAGAGCAATGGTCCCACTGCAGCGGGAAAACCAACCCTGCTGATTTACCTACCAGAGGCCAGAGCGTCGACAACCTCATCCAGAGCCAGCTGTGGTGGAGCGGCCCTCCCTCACTACTGTCAACTGATGAAGCAGAAAGCATAGATGAGGACTTTGTTGCAGATGAGGTGAGCTCTGAGCTCAGGTCCAAGTATCAGACTGCAGTACAGCTCACCAGCACTGAACCAGCTGAACCACTGTTAGACCTAGACAAGTACAGCAGATTAAAGAAAGTACTTAGAATAACTGCATGGGTACATAGGTTCATAGCTAATGCTAGATACAGTCAAAAGACACAGGGAGAGCTAACTTCTCAGGAGCTCACTGCAGCAGAAGTGTACTGGGTAAAGATGACTCAAGAGCAGAGTTTTAGCCAAGAAATCAGTCAGCTGACATCAGGTCAGAACATCAGCAGAGATTCTAAAATCAAAGACTTGAAGCCATTCTTAGATGAAAATGGGCTCATTAGTGTAGGAGGCAGGTTACAGCTACTCTGATTTCAGCTTTAGAGAGCAACACCCATATGTGCTACCTGCAAACCACAGATACTCTGAGCTACTAGTTCAGCACTGCCATGAGAGAGTCATGCATTCTGGAGTCAGGGATACTCTAGTTCAGATGAGGGAGAGATACTGGGTTCTAAAAGGGAGACAGCTAGTTAAGCGGTTGGTATCACGTTGTTACATCTGTAGGAGGTTAAAGGTGAAACCAGCTCAGCAAGTGACAGCTCCATTACCCAGAGACAGAGTTACAGAGTCTCCGCCCTTTGAAGTAACTGGTGTAGATTTTGCAGGTCCACTGTATGTAAAATCTAGTGGACAGCCCAAGAAAGCATACATTGAACTTTTCACTTGTGCAGTCACTAGGGCAGTGCATCTAGAGTTAGTGTCAGACCAGACTACTGAAAATTTTCTCTTGGCTTTAAAGAGATTTATTGCTAGACGAGGGCTATGTAAGATCATTTATTCAGACAATGCCAAAACATTTAAAAGAGCAGACCAAGACTTAAGAGAGCTTTGGAAGTCACTGAAAGGATCAGAGCTCACCGAGTTTTTCTCTGATAAAGGAGTCACATGGAAGTTCATCGCCGAGAGAGCAGCTTGGTGGGGTGGGTTCTGGTAGAGACTTGTGAGGTCTGTAAAAACATGCTTAAGGAAGATCCTGGGGAAAGCATCTTTAAGTTTTGAGGAGTTAACAACCATACTTACGGAGGTGGAAGCTGTGTTGAACTCCAGGCCCCTCTCATACGTTCATGAAGATGCCTCTGAACCCCAGCCACTCACACCTGCTCATTTCCTGGTTGGTAAAAGACTAACCTCTCTACCACCAAAGACTCTGCTTCCCCCTTCTCAGATAACAACAGTGAGTAGAGAGGACATGGGCAAGAGATGGAGATACAGACAGAGACTCCTGACCAGCTTTTGGAACAGCTGGCGAAAAGATTTACCTGATGGACTTGAAAGCAGCTCACAAATGTGAGACACCTACACCCACTGGGCTGAAAGGGAGATGTCATCCTGGTCGGTGAGGACAAACGCACCCCGACAGACACTGGAAAATAGGCAGGATAACTGAACTATTTCCAGGGAGAGATGGACTTGTACGCTCCTGTATAGTTCATACATCCACAGGCAGTTTATTAAGAAGACCTGTTCAGCTAATCTATCCCTTAGAGATTAATTAATTAATTGCAATGTGATGTGATGAACATGATAGTGATGAACAACTGTTCATCGGGCGGGAGGATGTTGTAAATATTTTCTATGACATTAGGATAATTGGTTACAATAACAAATGCTTTTATTTTGAAATAAGAATGTGTTATGTTGTCTTCCGCCAGTGTAGCGTTTAGACGTTAGTTAAGAATGTTACTGTTGCTAAGTAACGAATCTGCAATTACCTCCTAGTACTTTTATGTCGCCGTTTGTTTTCCTCGCTTGTAACAGTGTTTCCGTGTTTAAATCAGTAAATATGATCGGCTTGAATGAGAAACGGCTTTGATGGTCAGTTTTTAAGAAGCTCCAACAACTTTGAAACAACACACAAGGACCTCCACCTGATCAAAAAGACCTCTGACTTCAGGCAGCATGCCTCTCAGGATGTCTGCAGCTTCTGTGCTTGACATGTAGGTGTTCTTTGACTTGAACATGGCTAACTGCACATCCAACATCCTCCTATTAATCTCTGGATACTGGTCCACAATGGCACCACTTTTTCCAGTTACAAGTACATTCTCCAACTTCTGAAGAACTTCAAGGCTTGTTTGATGAAACCGCTCTCTGAATTGTACATCTGCTGTGTCAAGCATCTTATAGAACTCCCTTCTGAAGTAATCAACAGAACCTGCTGGGGCATGTGCTGCAGTTTCACCAGCTAGGCGTTTCGGTGGCCTGCGGATACGAGGCATTTCAATTGGGCTGATATTTAGTGAGGTGACCAGCTCTGTTGCACTGTCAAAGATCTGTTGGAATGTTCCCTCTGTTCTTTTCTCTTGCAGAGCTGTCTTGACACAATGTACTGCAGCCTGCATGCCTGCAAATGTGATGGATCGCTTTTGTAAGGATTTGTTGAGGCATTCCATTACCTCAAGAACTTCCATAGCAAGATGGAGTCCCAGCACTGTGTTCCCTTTCTGGAATCTGTCGAGGAGACCATTTGCCTTTGTAGCTGTTTCTGAGCCACCGGTTGAAGCCATCTCCTCCAAACTGAGCAACACTGCCTCATACTGTTTGAGGACTGAATGGACTGCTGCCACTCGCACAGTCCACCGTGTAGGACACAGTGGCTTCAGAGTGGTAAATGATCCGTGTTCAGATGTGGCAATGTTGCAGAAGATGGTCTTGAACTTTCCTGAAAGTCCAAACAGATGCCCCAATTCATGGACCCACTGCAGTGCATCACGGACGACAGAGGAAGCCGTACAAGTTGCCTGTGTTATCAAATTAACACAGTGAGGACCACAGTGTACGAACAGTGCCAGTGGTTGTGCTTGTGTAAGATAGGCCTGTGCCCCAGCATATTTTCCGGACATATTTGCTGCTCCAACATATGTCTGGCCTCGGAGTCCGTCGAGAGACAAATTGAGACGTAGCAGCACATCTTTGGCTACATTTGCTAGGTTTTGTCCAGTTGTGAGCAACACTTCATATAAACCAACAAATAATTCATGAGGAATTAGGTTGTGGTCAACGTAGCGAAGACAGATTGATTCCTGTTCGGCCCCAGTTATGTCCTCTGTTCCATCAATGATGATGGAGTATTCCAACTGTGGTTGTGATCTGATTTCAGTGGCTATATCTCTGACAATATAGTTTGCCATTATGCTCAACATCTCATTTTGGATTTTGGGACTTGTGTAATCATGAGAACGTGAATTAAGCCACTCGAACAGCATGGAGTCATCATCTGATCTCAACTTGAGTAACTGAGAAAGATTTCCTTCCTTGGATTCATTGCCTCTGAGAGCCAGGCCTTGTCTGCCTAGCAATTGCACACAGCTCATGATCTTCATCAAGCATGCCCTTGTCTTTTGCTGTGATGCTGCCAATGCACTAGAAAGCTGGTTATTAATTGGATTTGCTTTATGACAATGTGTGGTAACTGCAAGCTTATGAGACTTGCTTTTTATATGATCTGTAAATTTCTCCACAGCCTTTTTCCAATTTCTGAATCCAGCAGAGACGAATGCTGAATCAGTGTTTTTTGCCAGTGAAGACTTGTCAAGTTGAAATGCTTTTACACAGTAAAAGCACAGGACTCCATTCACACTATGACTGTAATGAATCCAAGGAAATTCTTGAAACCATTTCTTTTGGAAATGTAGGGTTCTGTTTGGAAGTTTTTGAACTGCTATCTCTGTTGGATTGGGCTGATACGGCTCAGTTATCTGATCTGGCCCTGCTCTTCCATCTTGTTCTCCTTTACTGCCTGAGCATCCACTGACCCCTGGCTGCTGCTGATGCAACTAAGATAAACATAACAAAAGGTAGAATATCTATGAGCAGCTTATAATTTAATTAATTACAATAATGACGAAAAATATTGCCAAATAAACTAGTTTATGTCACTCCCTCCCTACTGAGAGTTCCTGACCCAGCTCATGATCTCACTGCTTAGTTGCTTCAATTTCTTACCAATAAAATAATACATTTACACAGACTTTTTAGTACACAGGCCTCAATATAAAACTGTACCTGGCCAGTTTCGTCTGTTCCATCGTGGACAAAATATATAGATGCATGGTGTTTGAACTTTGAAAGCTCTGATACAGATTATCATCACCCTAACATTTGTCACAATGTTTAATCTCATGGCTAACATATCTT
>OLKM01007009.1:0-12873 GCA_900291075.1 Melanogrammus aeglefinus
GCTGCGACCACCGCCGCGGCCAACGCTGCGACCGCCGCCGCGACCGCAGCCGCCCCCGCCGTCCCGACCGTCGCGCCGACCAGCCGGCTCACCAAACTAGGCCCCGGGGACGACGTAGAGGCGTACCTCGAGGTTTTTGAGCGGACCGCCCAGGGAGAAAGCTGGCCCGAGGCCCAGTGGGCCCACATCCTGACCCCGTTCCTCACCGGACCCGCCCAGCAGGCGAGCCAGGACCTGCCGGTCGAGACCGCCCGACGGTACCCGGCTCTTAAACAGGCGATCTTAGCCCACTACGGCCACAACCTAGCCCGGCCCGCGCGCAGCGTGTCCAAGAATGGCGGCTCGACTGCGGGCCCCCGTGCGGACGCAGATAAGCCCAGGTCACCCGGCTAGTGAAGCGGTGGTTGAACGAACGGGGGAAGGGGCCAGCCCTATTGATCGGTGATCATCGGACCTCGTGCTCCGCCGGCCTCCCGCAGGACGCCCGAGACGGATGATGGCCCACCACCACCCCGACACCGTCGATGACCTGGTCAACCGGCTCGAGAACTGGCAGGTGGCCCAACCGAGCGTCGGAGCCGGGACCGCCCCCCGACGCGCGGAGGCCCGCCGGGACCCGCGGGGAACCGCGGCCGGGGCCCCAGGACATCCCCCCGACCCACTGACCTGGACCCAGGAGAGGCGTGAGTGGAGGCGGTGTTACGGCTGCGACCAACCCGGCCACCTCGTCCGCGACTGCCCGACAAACCGGGACGTGCCGATGCCGTCGGCCTACGCAGACCCGGGGATGGGCCGACCGTGCGGACTGGCGACCTGTTGGACGCAGGGGACGCCCGGAAGTCCGACCCTCCCGGCGCGGGTGATGAACCAGGACACGCAGGCCCTCGTGGACACACCGGCAGCGTGGTCACCCCTCCCTCCGTCCGACTCTTGGCGGGCGGGGAAAGGGGGGAGTGCCCATGGAGGTAAGCCTGCTGCGTGCACGGCGACAACCCCGGACATACGAGACCTGCCACGTCGTCATCCGGACCCCGTACGGGGTGTTCACGACGCGGGCGGGGATCGTACCCCACCTCCCGGTCCCGCTGCTGTGATAGGGAGGGACTGTGCCGATTCCGATCTTCCACCGGTTGTGGGACCCAGCGCGCGAGCGTCGGAGCCGGAGGGAACACCCCCGCCGCGGGACGAGGGGAGCACGTCAGGCCTGCGGGGCCACCAGGCTCCCACCATCCCCCGGTAGGCAGACGGAGGAGGACCAGGACTCCGCGGGGAACGGACACTCTCCACCGGGCTCCCCGATTCGCGCGACGGGAGGACCCACCGGGACCGAACCGCCGGACCCCACCGACACCCCGGAAACCCTCTCGGCCTCCGAGCGGCCGGGGACGCTGGAGAGCTCCCCCCTTACTGAGCTCTCGGACTTCTCGCCAGGACGGGGGGAAGACTCAACACGCCCCGGCCAGTTCGCCACGGCCCAGCTCCAGGACGAGGCGCTCAAGCACGCGTGGAGCCAGGTCCAGGCCCACGAGGGGCAAGCCCGGGATTCGGTGAGTCACACACCGCACCCACACTTCAGCACTAGAGGGGGGCTGCTGTACAGGGTAGCGTTGGGGGAGGAGGGCGTGAGGGAGCAATTGGTGATCCCGCGCTGGTACGTGAGTAAGGTACTCTTTATGGCCCACTCACACCTTCTGGGGGCCCACCTGGGGCATGGACAAAACCAGGGAACGGGTTTTAGCACGGTTCTACTGGCCAGGGGTAAAAGGGGACGTGGAACGGTACTGCCAGGCCTGCCCAGAGTGTCAGCGGTCAGCCCCTCGAGCCACGGCTAGAAGCCCCTTGATCCCCATGCCCATCATCGAGACCCCGTTTGACAGAATAGCTCTCGACATTGTGGGACCCCTCCCCAAGACCAGCCGGGGACACCGGTACATCCTGGTCCTGGTGGACTACGCCACCCGGTATCCGGAAGCCCTGCCCCTCCTCCGCGCCGCAACGGCTAAGGACCGTAGCACGGGAGCTGATTGCTGTTGTGTCAGTCGGGTGGGGAATAGCGAGGGAGATCCCTAACTGACCAGGGGGACATGCTTTATGTCGCGCCGGGTACTAAAAGAGCTTCTCAGGCCTCCTCCAGGTTAAACACCTCCGGACGTCGGTGTAACCACCCCCAGACGGACGGACTCGTGGAGCGGTTTCAACAAGACCTCAAACAGATGCTGAGGAAGGGCCATGGACGCGGACGGGAAAAAACATGGGACCACCTGCTACCCCATGTCCTGTTCGTCGCCGTGCGGGAGGTGCCCCAGGCCCTCCACCGGCTTCTCACCGTTTGAGCTGCTGTACGGGAGGAGACCCCGAGGGATCCTGGACCTCGCCAAGGAGGCGTGGGAGAGTCAGCCGTCACCCCACCGGACAACGCTCGACCACGTCGAGCAGGTGAGAGACCGCATGGCCAGAGTGTGGCCCATCGTGCGCGACCACCTCAGGCGAGCACAGCAGGCCCAGGCGAGGGTCTACAACCGGGGGGCCCAGCTGCGCACCCTCCTACCAGGGGACCTGGTACTGGTACTGGTGCCCACCGTGGAGTGCAAATTCCTCGCCAAGTGGCAGGGTCCGTACGAGGTGGTCGAACGGATGGGGGAGGTGAACTACCGGGTACGGCAGCCCGGGAGACGCAAGCCCACCCAACTATACCACATCAACCTCCTGAAGCGATGGAGAGCGGGAGGGGACCCCCCAGACCCAGCACCCCCGGCGCTGGCAGCCCGTTGCCAACCCCCGGTGGTCCCGATGGGGGAAGACCTCAGCCCGGCCCAGAAACAGGATCTCGAGGCCATAGTACTGCAGCACCGGGATGTGTTCTCGGAGATCCCGGGGAGGACAACCATCGCCTGCTGCCATGATATCCGGACGGCGCCGGAGTAGTAGTGATGGAGTGAGTCCCCCCGTACAGGGTCCCGGAAGCGAGGCGGAGGAGGCCATCCAGGGAGGAGGTGGACGCGCATGCTCAAACTCCGGGTCATCGAGGAGTCACGCAGGCGCCTGGTCCAGCCAGTCGTTCTTGTACCCAAGCAGACCGGACGCGGATGGAACGTTCCTGGGTTTGCAACGACTCTCCGGAGCTGCTGAACGAGGCCTCGGAGTTTGACGCTTACCCCATGCCCCGGTGCCCATGCCCGTGTGACGAGTTGATCGAGCGTCTCGGACGGCCAGGTTACCTCACCACCCTAGACCTGACTAAGGGGTAACTGGCAGGTACCGCTGACCCCGGTCCGCCCGGGAGAAGACGGCGTTCGGCGACACCGGGGGTCTGTACCAGTTACACCCGTTCCTCCCCTTCGGGCGTCCACAGCGAGCCCGCCGATACGTTCCAGAGGATTGATGGGACACAGCTCCCTCCGGCCTCACCGCCGGGCGTTACGCCGCCGCCTACATTGCACGATATCCATTATCCACAGTGAGATAGCTGGGACATCCATCCTCCGACAGCTGCGGGCCGTGCTGTGGGGGAGCTGCCGGAAGGCCCGGCCTCACCACCAACCCAGCCAAAATGCCGCCTCTCGGGCTGTTGGAGACGGAGAGGTGGGGTACGGTAGCCTACCTGGCGGTACCAGGTAGGGCGGGGGAGCAACGTCCGGCCAACAGAGAGACGCAAGGTGGCTTGCCATCTCCGGACGCTGGCCCCGCCCCACCACAAAAAAACAGGTGAAGTCGTTCTCTAGGGCTGGGTGTGGTACTACCACAGCGCTTCATACCCGGTTTCGCCACACTGGCCAGCCCCGCTCCAACGACCTGACCCGGAAGGCCCTGCCCCGACCGGATTAGGTGGTCCGAGAGGCAGCCGAGAAGGCCCTTCGGAGACCGCTCCAGAAGCCATCTGCTCGGAGCCGATACTCATAACCCCTGATTTTGCTTCCCCTCTCATTGTGTGCAACACAGACGCCTCCGGAAGTAGGGCTGGGGGGAAGTGCTGTCCCAGGTCCGGGCCGGAGGAGGAGCACCCGATAATTTACATCAGTCGGAAGCTCCTCTCCCAACGAGAAGAACTACTCCACGGTGGAGAAAGGAGGCCCTCGCCATCAAGTGGAGCCCTGGAGAAGCTCCCGGGTTACTACCTGGTTGGGTCGGGAGTTCACCCTGGTCACCGACCATGCCCCCCCTTAAGTGGATGGCCAGCGCCAAAGGACACCAACGCCCGGGTGACGAGGTGGTTCCTGGCCCTCCAAGACTTCCGCTTCCACATAGACCACCGCCCGGGCAGGGAACACGCTGACGCCGACGCCTTGTCGCGGTCGGGATGCCTGCCTGGGGGTGGGACCCAGCCGACCGGGAGTTTCAGCTAGCGGTGAAGGAGTGTGGCAACCCCCGGCCCCAACAGGAGAGCCCGCGGGACTAGTGGTGGAGGGTGTGTACCGCGCCGTCACCCACAGCCCGGCAGCAGAGAGCCCCACAACCCTCCCCCCAATCAGCGCGATCGGGAACAGCTGACCGCAGAGAGAGGAAAAGGACGAGGGTTGGGCTCAAAAGGAGCCCCAGACACGGGACAACCGGGACGGAGTCGGAGTGACACCGTGGAAAGCAACCGCCCTTCACGAGAGAGAGCACCGACGGAACAAGACGACGACGACTGACGAGGCTCTCGGAGACCCTAGTCCGCTACGCAGCACGGCTCGAGCGATTCCTTCCTGTTCTGCAAATAAACGCCGCCTACGGCTTAAAATCCTCTATTAAGCGTAATCCTTGCCGTGAGACCAGCCAGTGGGGGGGGCCGGGTTGCCACACATTCTATAAAAATGTGGGATTTAAAACGAAATACTATTATAATTTTTGAATATATATATACTGTATATAGGCCTATATATACTGTATATATGTACTGTATATATATACTGTATATTGACGAGGAATAGTATTGCAGATAGTATATCATAGTTGTCAACAATGGAGAAACATGTTTTTTTTTAACTGGTTAATTAATTCACATAATCCTAAATCCTTATATAAATTCCATTACAATGCGACCGTTTGATCCTAACCTTCATTTAATTACATACAACTGGCATATCCAATTACATTACAATGACAAAAAATAGACAATGTGAAGCCCATCATGATCATTGTAACAGGTGTATATGTCAGAATGGTACACACACATGTACGTATGTACACATGCTGTGTACATACATCTACTGATGCCTCTGGAGACATCATCAGTGATGTGCCTGGAATCATCAGACGTTTCGTTCTTCCAGGAGACCAGCGGGGCTGATTCAGACCCCAACTTGTGTCCAGATGGGCTAGCAAGCTACCATGGACTCTCTCTGGTCGGGATAAGCCTGCCTAAACCCCCGCATCCAACTCCACCTCTAGCGAAGAGACAGCTTTGCTTCCAACCAGCCTGCTGACAGGACACTGATCAGTCCTGCGTTCTTGGAGAGCTTCCTATCAATGGCTTCTTCCAGGCGGTTCTTCCCATGGAACGGTCAGCTCCTAGCACAGCACTACTTGCTTGCTGGACTCAGACACAAGTCCAGGTCTCTGGTCCGCAGGGTGGGTGGCTACAGCTGATGCTCAAGATCCACCAACAGTGGCCAGTCTTTTGCAGAGGTAAGGATTCCTGAAAATGTTCTTCTGGCAGGGGTTGACTGCTCCCCAGCTCTGACAAAGGCTATGGTTTTCTTGGAGGGTCAGAACCGCTTCGCCCACACAAGTCCTTCGCTGATGACTTCAGCGATGGTCTTAAGAACTTGATCAATGCCTCCAGCGCGTACTGTCTCATCTCCAAGTGCCCTGGTGCAGCAGCTGAGGATGTGTTTCAGGGTTCCTCACTTGCAACACAACGGGCATGCTGGTGTCTCGGCCAAGCCCAATGTGTGCAGGTTTGATGGGCTTGGAAGCACATCATATACTGCCTGGATGAGGAATTTAATGTGGTGAAGTTCGGCTTTCCACAGCTCAGCCCAGGTTACTTTCCTCCCAACCGCGTTCTCCCATCTTGTCCAAGCTCCCTGTTGCTTCATTCCCACTACCTTAACGGTTCTTGTTTCTTCCACTGCAGCTCTCACCTCCTCCTGAACAAGGTGGCGCTCTTCATCTGGGGAGATGGAAAGGAGCCTAGCCCAGCTCTGCCACTTGTGACCACTCCCACCATGTTCCTTTGACGCATCCTTGCCTCGGCCTCTTGAACTGCGACCTCTGCGCTCCACTTCCTTCCAGTCCTCACTTGTATCCCTGCTTAAGCCCCCTTTGGATTACGTGGGTCCCTGTCCTGAACCACTTCTCTGGCTCTTGTAACCTTGAACTCCTCCTCCAAGGATTTGAAGGGCAGTTGCAGTTTATTGGTGTTCCCTTAGAGTGCAAGGCTGCTCAGGGTCCTCGGTATCCAAGCTATCTCCGAAGGTAGATACTCACCCTCCTCTCTAAGGTCTCCACTGTTGAGGCTGCATAGACAAGGAGTGGCCAAATCATCCTGGGAAGAATGCCTTGTTGGTATATCCATGGCTTTGAAACTTTCCAGGTAGGCCGAACTTGTCCACAGATTTCAACCAGCCATCCAACTCAATGCAGGTCGTGATGGGATAGATGTTGTATCTCTCAGAGAGCTGTCCTTGTCAAAGTCCTGACTGGCTTGTCTGAGATGGTTGGGGAGGCTGTGCTTGTGATGTTAAAGCGGAACTTGTCTACCACCTACTCCTTCCTCAGCAAAATGACTTGATTTGGCTGGCTTAAATCGCATCCGGGCCCAGTCCATCACCTTTTCGAGTCCCTTCAGAATCCACTGGCAGCCTGGGACTGATTCTGTCATGAGTGTGAGGTCTTCCATGAATGCCCTGATGGGGGGTTGCCGTTGACTGGATTTGGATAGGGGCCCTCTGCCATCTGGCTCAGCAGACTTGGTGAGCATGGCTAGGGAGAATAGTGTCACAGCGATAGGGCACCCTGTGATGATACCGATCTCCACCTTGTGCCAACGTGATGTTATTGCTCCCGGAGAGACCCTCATCCTGAAATTGGTGTAGTAACCAGAAATGAGGTCTCTACACTTGATGTTTTATCAATGTGAGACGAACCAACTTGTGTGGAATGGAGCCAAATGCATTTGCAAGGTCAAGCCACGGCACGGTCAGGTTGCCCCTGTTCTCTCTTGCCTCCCTTATCAGCTTTGTCACCACACCGTTGTGCTCCAGACAGCCTGGGAATTCCCGAAACGCCGCCCTTTCTGGACAGAATGTGTCCAATGTAAGTGTGAGGAGATCCTTTCCCTTGCCACACAGTAGGGAGATGATGCGGAACTGGTCTAGTTGGGTGGAGTTTTACTCCTTCCGGATCCAAACCCCTTCAGCTACTCTCCATTGATCTCGGATCCCCCCTCTTCTCCAGAAGACTTGAAGATTTTCCAGCAAGGCAGGAGTTTTGGACAGTGCTTATACACTTTGTATGAAGACTCTCGGCCCTGGAGCGGAGCTTGCCCTTTGCCTTTGCGGACGGACCTCTCTGAAGTCCTTGTAGCCTGCAGCTCTGACATGTCAACCTGCACCTCAGGTTACATTCTCCCAGATCCTGCTCTCTTGTGGGGTCGCTGAAAATCTGCTTCAGATGTTGGTCTATGTCTTCCTGCGAGGAGGCAAGTTTACCACTGCGCTTCTGCCCCAACAAGTCCTTGGGGAGCTTGAAGGGATTAGAGATAAAGGCAGCGCGCTTACGCGCTCTTCCGCGGCGCCGCCTCTGATGCCACTCAGCCCAGCAGAGAACCCTGATCTTTTTCCGTAAGATGCACATTGGCTGGGCCAGGCCAATGCGATCGTTTACGGCCTTCTTGTATTGGAACTACAGTGCCTTAATCTCCTGCCTGATGTCATGGATCCCCACAGCTCTTTGGTTCTTTGATTAAGTTATTCCAGAGCTTTTACCTCCTCACGGCATCACTCACCTGAAATACTAACAATGATGTTGTCATAGCTTCTAGCTTCCTGTCAGCCCCACCCTTTACCGTTGCCTCCAGATAATTTGGTCGATATCATCATCGAAACTGCTTTCCACAGAGGTAGGTCATGCTAGCTGCTCGCCATTGTTTGATCTGCCTCTGTCGATAGATTTGATGCTCGAGGGATATCAGCTTCTAACACTTGGAGGAGTTCCGGGCACTATGGGGTGACTCCGGCCTGGTCCGTCCTAGAACTCTATATAAGCGGACTCTGCAGTCCGCTTCTGTAAAATAGGCTTTTGTGTCGTTGTTAAGCGAAATGTTTGAAATATTTCCTAAATTTTATGCAAAGGCCTACAGAATGTGTCTTTTTTGTACCCAAATTCAATGAAAGGGATGCAGTGTTATATTTTGTATCCACTGTTGAGGCGCTGTGTGGGGGACGCAGACTTGCGTCATATGTTAATGCAGGTGGGTTCACCTGATTACACACGTTCAAGATGTTGGGTTCTTCTAAAATTAGCTCGCTGAGCATATAGATGTAGTATAATTGGTAATTACAAAAATAATAACACCATGCCCAAAAGGCTGCCATCCTTAAAGGTTGTATCAGCGATGTTGGGTGAGGTCACTTCCGCGTTGTATTTGAAAGCGAGGAATAACCAAACAGAGCAAGCCACCCCTCCCTTCCTCCATTGTCAAAAGTTGACAATGGAGCAGAGTTGCTACTCTGCTTTTGCAGTTTACACAAAAGTATTTACAGGAAAGGCTCTTAGTGCTAAGAAATTGCACTGTGAAAAGGCGACATTAATTTGAAGTGCAATAATGTAGATATTTGACAGTAATTAAAGCAGTTCAACCAAAACAACCAGGTATCTTTGTCTAGTCACCGTGGCCACTGTTTATGTTGTACATGACGGAGGAAACACCTTTTTCTCAACACACAGTCATTGCATCCATAGGTAAACTACATTCATAGACCCTTCATTTTCTCTTATCTGTTTTCTGCATTGACCAATAGGGTTGATAGCATTCAAGTCAATGTTTGTTTCGTTTTGGATACCAACTAAACACGGGATCTAATTGGAAAGCTACTTGGCCATTAATTTGTATTAAGCCGAGCAAAATATTTCTCGATTTTGTACACATAACATAACATAACTATGCCTTGTATATTAATAAGACTTTCCAAGGGAGAATCATGGAATCATACTTACTCTCTGACCAAAAGCCTCACGCTTATCCGTTCTTTGAGAGAAAGGAATAACATAATCAAACCAAAATGAATCGAAGTAGGAATTGAAGTGACAAACCTGCACTGGATAATATATTGTTTTGATATGGATAATAACTAATACTATATTTTATCAGTTTTTACCCTTAACCAATAGTTGATTATGCTCACCCTCCATGTCTTCCTTCTCCAGTTTTTTTTCTGTGTCGTGTATAAAACCCACGGCCTAGTACTACAAATTACGAGAGGTCGAGAAGAACTAGGGTTGAATGATCAAGGCCTTATTGTGACTGCAGACAGTAACAACATCACCCTGAGATAGGTTTGGCAAAAAGAACTCGTGCAACATATCCTCCCCCAAGATGTCCTTGGCCAATCACAAAGCTCTAAACTACGGGCGCTTTCCCATTGCCATTAGCATTTATTTCTCTCCAGCCCCAGATGTCCAAAATACATTCCATACAGTAATTCAAGCATTATGTACAATGGGTTACTTAGTAAACATTATAGTTACATAAAGTTACATATCATACATTAGTTATATGAAGTGAGGTCTTCATTAAAAATCCATTCATCGCCTTGTTTATTAACCTGATCTCAAATCACCACCACAAAACATAAATGAGGTGGTTGGGGGTTCATCTTTTGTATCGTGTGAATGAGGAACACTAATGTCCCTCAGAGTGCAGGCGCTTGTTGACCAAGGAAAGTGTTTCAATAGTGTTTAACATTTGGAACAATATTTATCTTGTATGCATAGTGAACCATATTTATAATCTAAGTGCACTGAGAAATAGACTGATGTCATTGACTACAGAGGATGTCTGTCGCTGGTCGACCCGGGACCTTCTAGTGTGTGGAATAACATACGGACAGGGCCCCGGTGCATCCCCTGCATGCCTTTTTCTCCAAATATTCTCTACCAATATCCCAACAGTTTGGCTGAGAAGCCTCCAATATTCTCCACCATACAAGCAGTCACACAAGGTATTCACAGCCTATCCCAGCAGCCAACCTGTTCGTCGACATACCAATATGTGTAGTCATTAGGCTGCTACTCTAGCTATGACTGTATGCCTCTGTCTTTGTTTCTTCGACATCATATATGTTTGAACTCCCATAATCCTGTCAACTTGCATGATCGCACAATATATAGAGAAAGACAAGCACACACACAGGATAGAATAATGTTTGTTAACTCGAAAATGCATTTCCTGCAGAAAATGCGGTTAGCGCTGTGGTGCAAAAATGAGGTGCGCACACACACACTCTGTCTGGTGTTGGACACAGCCACACGAGAAAAAAATCAAACAACCCTACACATACATTTATATTCAACTTCAACTTGGAAATAATCGTACAAGAACTTAAAGAAATCACATACAGTCAACGCCAGCTCGTCATCGTGAATCAAATCTCCTTACGACTGGCACGAGATGTTTGAGTGACAGTCTGAAGGCCCTCCTCGCCCCTAATATACTGTTGACAGGCAAGCATTGTTTTTAGCATTAGCTCTACTGGAATACACGCATCCGATATATAACAAGCAGACAAGCAGCAAGCCTATAGCCATATTATGGGGGTCCCCACAGAACAAACGGCCGATGCATTACAATCATATTTCCAATTGATTGATAATTTTAGCGCCATTAAATAACGTAACCATTGGTAGGGTTGTTTGATTGACATGGTGTTTCTGGGTTTCATAGCCACCTTTGGCTATCACGCCCCAGCCTCGACGGCCACACATCTGGCAACACTGCTGAACGTCTCAGCGCTCCCTAGTCTGCCTATGGTCCCCCCAGTAGCTGGAAATGGTGTGTTAGTTTTAAAACTACACTAGCTATCCTGCTCTGCCTTTGAAAAACAAAGGTCAGATGCAGGGTTCAAACTTAACTTTTTTGCTCACTGGCCAACTGGCTAGTGAGCTTAAAAATCTACTGGCCAGAAAGATTTTTTACTGGCCAAAATTATGTATAGCGTTTTGTATATATTTTCATCGTGTATTGTATAATGTTTAAATGTGTTTAAAACTGTTATAATACACTCATAACGCATTTTAAACACATATCATAGCAATATTAACATATTATTGTGTGGAATAAGGAATGAGTCAGAATTTGCCTTTTTTCTTTTTTTTTCCATAGAAGTTTTTTATAAGAAACATACTCTTCTTTGCTTACAAATATTAACATTTAATGTATTAACCTTGCATTGTTAAAGCAGATAAATCAACTAATCAACTTTACTTCACTTACTTCTCTTTGTTGGCCTGATTCTGTCGTGAACCCATCTCTGGTTGAACTTCTAGCGTAACTCACAGCAGTCCCGCCGTGGTCGCTACGTCGTTACGGTGATAATAGCCTGGTTTGTTTTTTCCCGTTCTCGGATTTGGAGGTGTGGACACATCCCGGAATGTGCCTCCACATTTTTCGACCGCGGGAAAACAAGTTACGGCCACTGGCCTATGGCGTCTATATTCCTGTTGTTTGTTTCTCCTCTCCTTTACCGCTGTCGGAGCTGAACACAAAATGCGTCTCGTCTCCATGGATCACGGCGCGTGACTACCCAGAGAAAAATGGCGTGATCGCAGAGTCCACACATTCACAACTGCTACAGCATGTTGTAGCTTGAAGATCTGCAGACATCCGGCGCACAACCCAAGCGCACACCGGGCGAGAACAACAAAGTATGACCGGACACAGATTTTTCACTCGCCAAGTGCCGTTAGGCCGGTCATTCTTCACCGCGCCAAAGGTCAAAGTTACTCGCCCCCGCGGCGACTGCCGATCCGCTAATTTGAACCCTGGTGTATACACTCCTTGTTATTTGGATAACCGTGTCTGGCTGTTGGTGGTTAGGCGCAATTACTAGGTAATTGTTCTAAATACAACTTCTATAACGCTGTGAGGTGTTCATAAAACGGTCCACTGGAACCCGATCTTTCATGATTTTGTGTGTTTAAATGTTGTACTTCCAGTTTAATACTGTTTACCTGGGGGGGCTATGACCATGGGACCCCAGACCGGCCGCTTATGCAGCGGGAAAACTTAGGCAGCAAATGTGCATGCCCCCTTTTGGTGGCTTTCGTAATGGAATAGGCTTCAAAATGATAAGCTTACACAGATGGGGATCCGGGATTGACGGAACCCCGTTGGGAAGCAATGTGACGGAAAGATCACACACAACAAAAATGACTAGACTGAGCCGGACGTTGCCATTTCAAAAAATTAATACCATTCTGTTGTCGGATTTGCATGGATTACTGGGTGTTATTGGCTCCATTGTCGTATGGGGACTTGACCCATGGTCAATCATTCTCCCTACACTGATAGGAAACAAGACGGTCTCCAAACTTATAAACAAACAGGTTAATTTAAATTGAGTAGTAACGTAAAAACATACAACAATCCATAGAACAAACATAATAATCCGAGGGCAGTAACATAACAATCATCGCGAGGCCTCAGATGAGTGTCGCTCCTTGCATCCTCCGGGACTCCGCAAGCAAAGAATCCAATGCATTGACACCACGACTTCTTATACATGCACAGACTAGGCCTCAAGGATGCTGAGAATCAGCTGTGGCCCCAATAAAAATAAAGTACTTATTGTTAAACCAGATTGTAATTCTATCTCCTGATCCAATAGAAAGATCGAGCTCCAATTGGTCGCACGTTAGCTCATCGCCGGTTGCAGGGGACAATAAGTTTAT
>OLKM01007010.1:0-12870 GCA_900291075.1 Melanogrammus aeglefinus
GGGAGAAGAAAGCAGAGACTTTTATCCAGGGCTTTGGTATCCGCAACTTCCCTGTCAGACCATTGCTGGATCTTCGGTGCTGTGTAGGCGAAGGGCAGAAAATTCTCCGCGTGAATGCGACCTGATACAAACTCACAGTTGTGTGGAATAACTTGACAAATACGTCTCGCGAAAACTTCAGCTAATGAAGGAACCTGACACTGGGGCCGTACCGTTACAGAACGATCGGCAGTCTGAGGAGGCTTGCTTTCACAAATTCAGCAATGGCCAGGAGAGGGCAACAGGACAGTGCACGAAAGGTTAGTCACAAAAGTTTTTCAAGAAGTTCAACAAGAACTCGTGAAATTGGCGGATAGTCCAAGAGGGGGGAAATAATCGGAATGGCGGAATGGTGGAAAATGCGAGGAGAAGTTGCGTATAGCAGGGATGAAATTGCCCTACCTGGTAGTGTGAAACCACATGCAAGCACCATGCAACCAAGTTGGGCATTGGGGAGCAGTAGGTGTCAGGAATAAGAAGGAGTCAGTGAGTGAGGTGCATATTGAGCGAGCAACAGTCGTAATTTTCCTAGGGGGCAGTGAGCAAGAGGCCGCTGAATTGGGACATCACTCAGAGCAACGGGTCCGTCAATCTGCTAGTAGGCTCCACTCCGGTTGAAGTCAAAATCAGACACAGGGGCCGATGTGAACATCATCAGAGAGGAAACCCTATCACTCACTCAGACCTAAAACACCACTGGGCCCTGCAAGACATCCTATTGGATAGCCCAGGTGGGGAGCTACAGTGCATAGGGCAGTTCCAGAGCAATTGTAGCCTACAAGGAAAGAGACACCCGCTCTACAGCTTATGTTTTTTCGTAGAACAAGCACAGTAACCAATCTTCTCAGCAGGCCACTGTCTGTGAAGATGAACCTAGTGAGGAGAGTGGAGGAAACGGTGTGCAGCACAGAGCACCTACAGAGCATACGGTGAGCATGGAACACTAAAGACTGAACGCCTGTAAGAGTATCAACTGAAAGACAATGCTCAGCCATAACGCTGTCCACAACACTAGCGCGTGCTGCCTCCCATGTCATGATTAGAAAATAGTCATAGAGGAACATACCAGAAGAGCATGGAGAGAAAATGGCATCATTGAGAAGGTGACAACAACGCCACTGATTGGTGCGCACACCATGGTGCCCAGTCTTGAAGAAAGAGCACAGGTAAAGCTTGCATCTGTGTGAGATCTCAAAAGACTGAATGTGGAGCGTGTATAAAGAGAGAACAAGTACACCCTGCTGTCACACAGATGAGAATTATAGCAAAACTAAGTGGTGCCCACCTGTCCTTCTCATCGCACTTCGATGCAGGCTAGTGGTTTTGTTCCAGATTCCCACTGCATCCAGACAGTTGCGACAGCTCACGTACCTTTATCACGCCGTTTGTGCAGATTTCACTTCAAGAGAGGCTCCTTTCGGAATAAACAGAGCGCTTCCGGAAATTTTCCAGAGAAGATGATGAGATACAGAGCAATGCAGGGCTAGAAGGGGTAGAGATAATGTATGGATGACGACGCGTGCTTCGTCTATGGCGCCAACAAGTGAACGAACAACCGACCAGCGGTTAGAAGAAAGCCATGCAGCACATTGAGACAGCCGGATTGGAAAGCTGACCAACCGAGCCGTCGAGAAAAGTGCTCCATTAGGCAGGGCCAGCTGCGGTTCCTAGGGCACATCATCGACAAGGACGGAATACAGCCCGATCCGGGCAAAGTCGAAACTATACGGCAGCTACCACCACCAGCAAACGTACAGGAGCTGAAAAGGATTTTGGGAATGGTGAATTATCTGGGAAGATACATCCCCAACCTGTCCACGGTGGGACAGCCGCTGTATGAGCTCCTGAAAAGCAAGAACATGTGGACTTGGGGTCACGCACAACAAGCTGCTTTCGACCAAACCAAAGAGCTTCTGACGACGGTGCCAGCTCTTGCTTACTATGACGTGGGCAAGCCTACGTCTGTGTCTGCTGAAGCCAGCAGCTATGGACTGCGGGGGGTGCTCCTTCAGCTCCATGGGCAGCAATGGAAACCCATCGCATATTTCTCCAGACGCCTCACAGAAGCGGAAACACGCTGCGCCCAGATCGAAAAGGAATGGCTGGCGTGTGGGCGTGTGAGAAGTTCTACAGGTATCTCACCGGGCTGGAGCAGTTTAAACTAGTAACGGACCACAAGCCACTAGTGCCGCTCATCAACAGCCGTAGCCTGGACAACGTACCATTGTGGTGTCAGCATCTTCTCATGAGGCCAATGAGATTCAACCCCATGGCAGAGTACGCTCCTGGGAAAACTCTGGTAGTCGCGGCACCCTGTCGCAACTGTCGCGTAGTCCGCTGTCCAGCACGTGTGCTGAGATGGACACTCAGAGCGATGTGGCATGCTATGTTGCTGGTGTAGTGGGGGGAATCCCGGCTAGCCAAAGCAAAATGGATATGATCAAAATGGCAACTGCATCGGATGCCAATCTGCAGTCAGTCATCAAGTTCATACACGCTGGATGGCCAGAACACATCAGCAAAGTGCCTGTGAGTATAAGAGAATACGTTCAGGTCAAAGCAGAGCTGTCAGAGCACAATGGCCTTGTCCTCAGAGGATGCAGGATCGTCGTGCCACAGCCGATGAGAAAAGAGATTCTCCAGAAGATCCACGAAGGCCACCAAGGCCTGGCTAAATGTAGGGAGAGGGCGCGCTCATCAGTGTGGTGGCCCGGGCTCTCTACAGAGATAAGCAGCCTTGTTACATCATACCAGGTGTGCCATGAACTGAAGAGAACACAACAAAAATAACCTCTCATCGCTACACCACTTCCAGATCGTCCGTGGAAGAGAATTGCGATGGATCTATGTGAGTACAATCACCAAAACTACCTGATTATCTCGGACTATTACTCCAGATTTATAGAAATACTGCACATGCCCTCCACAACCAGTACACAGGTCATACTGAAGTTGAAGGCCATCTTCGCCAGGTTTGGTGTTCCAGACGAGGTGGTGTCTGATAATGGGCCGCAGTTTTCTAGCTCTGAGTTTCAGGAGTTATGCGAGAACAGGCTTGACTTCAGACACTGCAAACGTTCCAGCCCCCATCCTCCGCAGGGAAATGGGCATGCAGAAAGAGCCGTCTAAACGGCCAAGAAGATCCTCAAACAAGCAGATCCAGTGATGGCCCTGATGATTTACAGGTCCACCCCGTGCTCCTCAACCGGCTACAGCCCTGCAGAGCTGTTAATGGGAAGAAATATTAGAACAACACTCCCTACATTGGAGAAGAATCTTCAACCAAAGTGGCCCAGCAGAGCAGGACGGAGAGGGAAGGGGAGGGATGAGCAAGAGAAGGCTAGACAGGCCTATTACTACAATCGCCGCCACGGAGCCCGACTCTTACCTGTCCTGCAGCCAGGTGATGCGGTTAGGTCCAAGTTGGACCATGAGAAATCATGGTCAACGCCAGCAGTGATCTCAAGTGAAAGCATTACTCCAAGATCTTACATCATCAAGACGCAGCAGGGACATGAGCTTCAGCGAAACCGTCGCCACCTTCAACCTGAACCGGTTCCCCAGCATTCATCATCAGAAACCAGCGAGAACACAGGGACAAGACACACCCACTCTGACGACGTTAGAAGACTGTCCCCAGCAGTCAGAGTCTGGCTACACCTGCAAGCCCTATGCCCGGTCAGACTGTGACCAGATCTGGACGGGTGTGCAAACCGACCAACAGGCTTGACCTGTAGATTGAACATATGGCCTTTGGGGGGGGGGGGGGGGGGTGGGATTGAACATAGGGGCGTGGGGGGGGGGGGGGGGGGGGGGTACACACACAAAAAAAGGGGGAAAAGTGAGATGTAAAAAAAGAAAGAAAAAAAAAATACAAAGTTGTACTGAAATGGCATTAATGTTGGTGATGCTGATTTATGTTCATAACAAGAAAGTTTATTTGTTTGTCTGATTAACATAAAACATAAAGAAATTTTTGTTCATAAATAACCCACTTTAAAGGGGGAGATGTCATGTACGGTAATTGAAATGTGCCTGCGCATATACTGTGGCATATACGTTAAGACAGCAGTGATAGAAATGCCACCAGAGACACTGGATGTATGTACCGCAACGAGTTCGAAGTAAAAGCCTTTCCACGATAAACGCCTCAGGAGTAATTCTTGACAGTAACAGCAAGCCTCCAAGCAGTTAGCCGCGCCTATGTCAGTAGCTGCGCCATTGTCAGTAGCCGCCGGTTCAGTGGCGCTGTCACACCAAATTTGTACCGGCTGCCAAATTTGTACACTCGGGTGACGTAATCTCATTCAAACTGCCTAGCCAACAGATGACCCGCGCCGCGGACCGATCGCGAGATGACCGCGGACGATCGCGAGAATGACCGCGGACGATCGCCGAGAATGACCGCGGACGATCGCGTCGAATGACGTAGGAAAGTTTGCGAACATTCCTCGATATAGTTCATAGATATATTATAGATATTATATATTATATTATAGATATAGTTCGATATAGTTATTTTTGTCTCTGGCAACATGAACGCGCCGAATGTGTTTTTGAAACCTGCTTTATTACACTCAGTTTTTACTAGCTTAATGCGATTAAACAATAAAATCCAATACGAATATAAAGTTTGTAGCAGCCCTTGACACGAAATAACCGGAGAGTCTCTGACGGGTGCAACCTTTTATTCTTTTGTTCTTTTGTTGCTATGGCACCGTGAAACTAGAAAAAGCAACATAAAATGGTTGCACTTTTACACAAATATATTAAGATCAGGGCAGTACAATTTCCATGTTTACAAATAAAAGAATGACAGAAAACATATTTTAGGACAACAAAGAAAACTTAAACATGTGCATTATCTGCTTAACTTACATAAAGACACCAAAATTAAACACAATCACACTAAAGGCATACAACAAAACAACATACCTCGCTCTGCTTGCAAAGGGTGCAAGACGACGGTAAACTGAGCGGGAAAAGTTCAATTCACTGGACATTCATGGGTCTGGCCGTTAGCTTGCTTCATACACTATTTACTAGGGGTGTAACGATCCATCGATGTAGATCGATACATCGATTGATTGGCAAACGATCTAACTGCATCGATGCAACGGCTAAACATCGATGCATATCGCTGTATTATACGCTTTTATTTTGACAATCTCCTTCCGCGGCTCCTGTTTGTGAAACTATTTCTGCACAAGTGCGCCACAAGCCGCTCGTATCCATTCCTTCAGTTAAACCGAGGCAAGCTACAGCGAGCACATGTGTGAGCACGATGACGGTTAGTTTCGGTTTGAGTTGCCAGATTGGGAATATGTCCCGTTGGGAATATGTCCAGCCAAACGTAATTAAAAGTAGCCAAATTGGGTGGGAAAATTTGCTAAATCTGGCAACACGGACGGCGTATTTTAACAGCCAAGATAATACTGAGGGATGTTTTGTTTTTAGTTAGAAAACTATCCCACACACATAGATTTGGAATGGTCTATGTTCAAAATGAAAGCTTTTTAATTTAAGCCATAAAATACCTTTTGCAATTAAATGCAATCTGGCACTTTATTATTTGTATTTAAAAATGGAATGTTTTTTGTTTTTAAATATCCGGAAGAACAAAAGAATAAAATGAAATTGTAATTAAGTGATGTGGGTTTTATGTGAATCGAATCGAAATCGTATCGTGGCAGACTTTTGATATCGGCAAATATCGTATCGTTGTCCAATGAATCGATTTAATATCGTATCGTGATGAAACCAGAGATTTACACCCCTACTATTTACGGACATAAAACGGCATAGAAATGCGACCGGTATAAGACACATGAACTTTATCTTCATCATTTTTGTATCTTAGGTATGAACATGCACCATATCCCACATTGCTGGCGTCAGAGAAGTGGTGTAGCTCCACTTTGACAACTTTACCAAAGTCTGGAGGATGGTAACATCTGGGTATGGTGATTTCCTTCAACATTTGAAGCCCATTTTTCCACTCCTCCCACTGTGGGGCTAACATTTCAGTAAGCAGATCATCCCATCCAATGCCACGGCGACATAACTCCTGCAGGATACACTTGCCACTGAGAACAAAAGGAGCTACGAAGCCGAGAGGGTCGTAAAGAGATGCAACAATTGACAAAATACCACGGCGGGTTGGTGGCTGGTCCTTTGTGACCACGTTGAAGCCGAAGGTGTCACTCTCAATTGACCACTGGATGCCAAGTACATGTCCATCTGGTGTCATGTCAGGTTTAAGGTTGAGGGGACCAGTGGTTGTTGCCCTTTCTGAAGGGTCTATACATGAGAGCACGTCACTTTGATTTGAGTTGAACTTGTGCAGATGTAAGCCTCCACTCTTGCACAGCTCTTGAGCCTCAAAAAATCAATTTTTGGGCTTTTCAAATGGATGAAACACTGGTTAAACCATCATCCACATAGAAGTTATTTTCTATAAAAGGCTGATGCTGCAGGGTAATCAACCTTGTGTTGCTGCGCCAGATACTTAAGGGCGAAGTTTGCGCATCCTGGGGAGGAGCCAGCGCCAAAGAGGTGGACTGCCATCCTATATTCTTTGGGTTTCCGTATCCAACTGACACACCCTCCACCATAGGAACCTTAAGTAGTTGCGGAATTCAGGTGAGACAGAGAGAATTGATGGACACATCTTTTGAATGGTCACAGGGTCACGGCCACTGCTTCCCCTTTCTGAGAACGACAGAGTACTCCCACCAAGGAGTTGTTAAATCAGGACCTGTCAGGTAGAGTGTCGTTAAGGGAAGATGCTACGGAACTTAGCTGAACAGTCAAAAACAACTCTGAGTTTGTCTGGCTTTCTAGGGTGGTACACCCCATGGTGCGGGATGTACCATTACAATATCCCCCTCAAGAAGATACAGGGGCTGGTTCAGCCGTCCACGCTTGCTGATGGTTTCTTCCATAAAGGCTTTGTAGTGATCGAAGTACTGCGTGTGGATCTTTAACTTCTTCTTGAGGTGTTCTAGCCGAATTGTAGCCAGTCTGTTATTATTTGGTAGCGCAGGGGATTGTTGTCTTTGAAAGGAAGGGCATCTCATAGTGTCATCTTCTCTGCCTTATAGTGCACAAAGGAGTTGTACAAGCGAACATCATCTTGAGACACAAACTTGTCCTCATAGCTCCTTTCACTGACATCTGACTCCAAGGCCTTGAGCACATCGGTGACTGGTGGCATTGGCATTTCTTTAACTGCAACTCTGTGCACAAAGCTTTGGCAGTCTCGTCTGTCGAGGTGTGGGTTGGCTGACCCTATGATGCTCCAGCCGAGGGCGGTTCTTTGGCAAAGGTTCAGTTTCGGTATCCTGTAATGACCTCTAAAAGGAGCTAGTGCAGATGGGCAGTCGTAGCCGATTAATAGTCCACTCACAGTGTTGCCAGTGGTGTAGCTTGTTTGCTAGGCGTGAGGCACTGAAGGTGCTGTTCTCTTGTAGGGTGTGAGATTGTATCGACTGGGATGAAATCCCGAGTGTAGGCTTGCTTTAGCGCACACAGGTCCGGAGTTAAATTCACGACACGGAAACGCGCAGTAGCCTTACTTGCTCTAACTTGTGTCCACAGATGTCATCGTACTGAGCTTGAGTTGGATCGGTTGAGTGCTCATGTTAAGTTCAGACACTAGATCTTCTAAGATAAAAGTCGTGTCACTTTGTGTGTCAAGAAGCGCATACGTTAGGATTTCCTTTTGGGGGTCTGTTGTAGTGGACACCAGGACAGGGACAATGCTAGATGTGGCGGAACTATACCTTGTCAGTGCATGTGCCATAACCTTACGAACATCCTTGGTATCGCCATCTCCTGAGGCTGCTAAGCTGCTCCTTGAGTTTCCTACAGGCACTTGGTCTCTTTCTATGTGTAGACAGGTTGGATGACGTCGGCTACATATGTTACAGGTGTGACGTCCTTTGCAGTCTTTACTTACGTGACCTTTCCTTAGGCATCCAAAACAAAGACGATTTTCCTGAATGAAAACCTTCTTTTCATCAGCAGTTCTTGCTGCAAAGGTTGGGCACTTAACAATACCATGACTATCATCTTCACAGACTGAACAAGGTGGCCTTGGATGTGAGGCTGAGGTTTCTGGTGGGCCAGAGATGAAGGACTTTGTTTGAGCGTGTGTGTTTAGGGCTTTTGCTCTCTTGGGAAATCTCTCGTCTTCAAATCTGTTGTTCATCAGGAAGGGGGAGGCAATGGGGTTGCAAGCTATTCTGGCTCTTCTGCATGAACTCTGTGAAACGAGCAAAGGTTTGGATACCCCTGAGATTGTCTACTCGTTCACTACAATGCCGACTCCATCTATGTGCCATGGACTCAAGGCAGCTTTTGTTGAGGAGCTTATGATTTTTCTTCACAATCGTTGAGATGGCTAGAGCCTTTAAACGTGGGGAGGTGGCTTCGGCGCAACTTTGCAGAATCTGCAAACTCTCTGACGCTGCGGCGGTCATTTGCAGCTACCTTGGCCATTTTGTGAGTTTGTCCCTAAAGGCTCTTTGGATGAGTGAATGGATTTCCATATCTGTCCTGTAGCACGTTCCAAATGCCCTATATGCGTCTTCAGTGTTTTCGTAGAAGAATCTTCAACTGCTCTGCGTGCCTCCCTGCCAGATACTCTTAGTGGTATAGCATTTTTTCAGCACATAGGGAGGGGCTTCTGGCCGATAAGTGCCATAAAGGATGTCTTCCAATCCAAGTACTCTAAGGGGTCACCGGTAAACGTGGAGGGTTCTGGTACAGGCAGACGATTAAGAATAAGTGAGCTTGCAAGCGCTTGGGTTAGACTCACCTCCTCTTGATTTCTCAACATCTCAGGGGGTCTTTGCTGAGATTGAAATGGCAGGGCTCTTGGATACAGTGGAGTTTGAAGATCAGTATTTAGGTAGTCGGGCAGCATTATGTTGTCGACCTCTTGATTGCAACTTTCAACATTATCAAAGGCATTGTATGCTTTGACTCGTGCTGCTGCTACCTTTACTTCCTTTGACGCTTGTAGCCGTTGTAGCTGTTTTCTCCTCCTCTAGTCTTAATTTAACCTCCTTAATTTAAGCTTCCAATCACTCTCCAGCTTAATGAGTTTTGTTTGTTGTTCATGTATTTCTTCCATTGCATTGGCCTGTTCTAGCTTAGCTGCAAGATCTGCTTCTGCGTCTGCGCGTTTACTAGAAGACCTGGAGGTGGCCTTTGATTTTGAGCTTTCTGAGGGGGATGAAATTACTGTTTCTGTTTTTCCAAAGACAGACTCATACTCATTCTTATTTAGCGTCATCCTCACTCTTTCTTTTTCCTTACTTTCATTAAATGTCTCGTCTATGTTTCTCTAGACGTTGTTTATGAGCTCAAAACATTTCGTCTGTTTAGAGTGCCACATGCAATCCATTCTTTGAACAATAACTGGGTATAGTATGGTTGCGGCGAATTGGCTCATAATGTTGTTGCACTAAGGCGTGTTTAGCCTTTAATGTCTCTTTTCAAATTGATCGAGATCTTCAGGTGAGGCAGAGGAGCCTTTATTTTACTCCGTGGTTTCTCTTGCTAACTGCTCCACGAGTCATAGGCTTTGTTGAATGCCTTTTCGTTTTTCTTTGCTCTGCTTTTCTGCATCTCTAGGCCCCTTTTCTGTTAAACTTCGTTCTCGGTAGTTGGACCTCCCCTGGTTTGTTCTTCCGGGGGGCAGTCTGGGTTCTCTTCAGCAGTGTTAACAATTTGTGATGGTCTGATATATTAGTTTGCTCCTGTGAATGTGTTTTAATGTCTGGACTTAAATTTGGATGAGTGGTGACTTTTAACTTTACGCAAGTACTACTAAATAACACTCAAACTTAGACATTTACATTATGAACACCTCAAGATAGCAAACACTAGCCAAAAAGGCAAAAGTTATGGACGCAAAATACTGCTGGTACTTCACACAGACCCTTAAAAATAAATGAGCATCAACAGTTAGGGTTTCATGAGAAACCATTATTTCGGACTTGATCATGGAACATTAAAGCCATCAAATTATTCACAACATTCAAAACCACGCATTTAACCTTTACAATGAACTTGGTTGTTTAACCGTTCTTAAACTCTTAGGTTGCCAGAGTCTGTTTTTTAAGTTCTCTTACCACATCACCTTTGATTATGTGTACAGTGCCTCTTGATGCAGCTGAGGCGCCTGTGGGAATGTGTACAGGAAACATCGGGCGATGGTCTTTATTTACAGTATTGAAGATGCCCGCACATCGAAGTTGGACGTCCAGATGCAGCGTTGAGGGGCCGTGGAAGAGGATTCGTCGTGGTCGAGTGTCACTGTAGCAGCCCTTGACCGAAATACCGGAAGTCCTCTGACGGGTGCAACCTTTATTCTTTTGTTCTTTGTTGCTATGGCACGTGTGAAACTAGAAAAGCAACCATAAAAGGTGGTTGCACTTTTACACAACATATATAAGATCAGGGCAGTCAATCCATGTGTTTACAAATAAAAGAATGACAAAAAACATATTTTGGACAACAAAGAAACTTAAACATGCTGGCATCTATCTGCTAACTTACATAAAGACACCAAATTAAACACAACAACACTAAAGGCATACAACAAACAACATACGCTCGCTCCGCTTGCCAAGGGTGCCAAGACGACGGTAAAACTGAGCGCGGGAAAAGTTGAATTCACTGGACATTCATGGGTCGCCGTTAGCTTGCTTCAATACACTATTTACGGACATAAAACGGCATAGACAATGGCGACCGGTATAAGAAGAACATGAACTATAAAATTACAACAGAAACGTTTCATATATGAACCCAACACATTATATAAAACCAATAATGACAGGCATTGAAGACATTAAACTTACATTTTCGACGCGACCTACGCGCGAGACACGCATCGCCATGAATGCTGCTCGTCGCCTCTAAAAGGGTACCTACCGGGTGAAACGCAAACAAAAGGGTTCCGGGGCGCAATACAGGTCGATACACAATAGGTCCGTTACAAAGTTAGTAACTCTAATAAATGTAATTAGGAACGCTCATAAATGTAATGTGTTATATGCTGTCTGTCCGCGTTCCGTGAACTATATCGAAATGTTCGCGCAACTTTCCACTCATCGACCGATCGTCCGGTCATGCTCCGTTGCAGGCAGGTTTGAATGGATTACGTCACCCGGTACAAATATTGGCAGCCGGTGTTCTGTCGATTTCTGCTGCTTTGGTCGAAAACTTGCAACCCGCAGCATAAACCGATAGGTTTGTCCTATCGATTCACGCTCACTCTTATCAAACTAAAAATCATTACAGACACGATCTATGTATCGCAACAGCTACATTTTGAATGGCATTTCCAAGATACTCACCTTGACTGTGAAATTTTTGACTGTACCTTGCTGAGGTTCAGTCTTTGTGACTTATTATCAAGAAGGGTAATTCCCTCAGAAAGGTAGTTTAAACCTCTCCCACTTTTCTTCCATCGCTACAAAGAGCAAGTTGTTATTAATAAATCTTTTTAAGAAGGCGAAAAACAAAACCTTGTGAATTGATTTTGACTTTAAAATGTATTCTTCACACCAGTAGTAGAAATTTAGATATGGCTGAACATGTAATGAATTACATCAATATAGTGTAGCTTAGAGACGTGGCGTAGTGTGTGTGCTCGGGAATGTCTTTCTGTGTGTGTGTGCGACGCGTGGCGTCCGCGAATGCGTCGACGGTCGAGTTGAGCGAGCGATTGCGCGAGTGTCAGTCTGGCAGGAACCTAAACGAGTCCGGTTGTGTTGCGTATACGTGTACTGTTAAAGAAAGTATCAAACGTCAAAATCCGTGCCCGTGTCTTCCGACCTACAAACGGAACCCACTGCCGGTTAGTGACGGGTGTTACCCCGAAAGGACATCAAGCCCTGGAGGAAACTCTCCCCCCTGTGCTCCCCGACACGGTCTGAGAGCCTACACAGGAAACAGGAAAGGTGTAACAGCTAGTTTTTTTTTGGTGAACATGGGAGTAATTATCAAGAGTAGTATCCCAAAAGGAATGAAAATCAGTATTGTTATATATCGCTCGAATCACCGTTAACAGCAGCGTAAGACGAAGAGCAGCAAAAATTTATGGGCGTGGAAATGCAAATGGGGGGAAATCAGTATGCGCAGCGCAGAACCACAAACGTAGCAGATCTCGACGGGTAGGAGAAATCGACAGAACACCGGTACAAATTTGGTGTGACAGTGCCAGCTGTTTCGTTTGTTCCGAGGACAGGTGGCTCTTCTAGAAACGTTGATGTTGAAGCACCAGTGTCCGGAGCTTCTGCAGCACTAAAGAAGGTAAGTTTTGTTTGATTATATTGTGGTGACCCACAATTGTTAATAGTAAGACATTCACCCAGGTACCAGAGGTCTTGTACCTTAAGAGTATACATGGTTACTTAGCAGCCTGGAGTTTCTGCCGGTTCCGGGTTCTAATTGAATGTTGATGGTTTCTAGCAACCAGTTTGTTTTCAGGGTTAGTTGTGGGAGAGTAAAACTGACTCAACTCACTCCATCTCCAGTCTGATCCATATTATTTACATCTCCACAATATTTGTTTTTTTTTTGTGCTTGGTTCAAGTTCTTTTGAACATCGTGCATCTAGCTGCGCTTATTTCTGTTAAATATTAAGACCAATAACAATGTAACATGTGACTGTATTGTGCAATTTTATTGGTCGATATGTTTTACGTGTACAGCGTGATGATGACTGTAGTATTTGATTTCATTGGATTAAAGATTTAAACAGTCCTCCTGTTTCCTTTGTAAGATAGCGCCTACCGATTCGCAGAAGTAGCC
>OLKM01007011.1:0-12866 GCA_900291075.1 Melanogrammus aeglefinus
GCACTGGGTCAGAAAAATGGCTAAATATCTGCTGGATAAACAGCTCTGTGTGTGGTGTGTGCCTGGTGTGTGTGTGTGTGTGGGGTGTGTGTGTTGTGGTGTGTGGTGTGTGTTGTTGTGTGTGTCTGTTGTGTGTGGTGTGTTGTTGTGTGTGTGTGCTGTGTGTCGTGTTGTTTGTGGTGTGTGTGTGTGTGTGTTTGACCTCTTTCAAACTGTTTGGTATGTCCAGTTGCAGAACTGGCGCGATTACTCCTCTCCCCTCTGTATGGTTTTTCGGAATTTCTCCTCTTCTCTCTCTCCTCCTTATTCTCTCCTCACACCAGCATCTCGCCTTCACACTCATCTCTCTAATCACTCTCCAGCCTTTTCACTTCAATTTTGTCTTCGCTTTTCTCTATCCCCTTGGCACGCACTGTACGCACACAGCTTGTCACGATAATATCGTCTTTGGGACCTTTGATTTAAATAAACCGTTACTATCAATTTAAAACCAATTGGCCGGTATGTACAGGTTGATGGTGCGGGCGTGCGTTGAAAGTTTTGTTGTGTCGTGCTGTCGCGTGAAGAACAGACCCCAGACAAATAATCAATCGGTTGCAGAATTGATATGGAAACTCCTGGTATTGTCCTTCTATTATAACATACTTATAATAGAAGCAATTTACGACATAAGGGTTTTTACATGTGTGATGTTGTATATGTTGGAGTCGCTGAACTTGCCATGTATGTGGAGTGTTTGGTTCTAGCTAACACTTATATGTCTGTGTTATATTCGTTTGTATATCCGTGTGTGTGTTGTGTGTGTGTGTTGTGTTGTGGGTGTGTGTGAGGCGGATGTGTGTGTTGTGTGTGTGTGTGTGTTGTGTGTGTGTGTGTGTGTGTGTGTGGTGGGAATCCTTTTTCTTACATGTTTGTGTGTTTTTACTCATGTGCTTTGCTGTATCTGTGTGTGCCATTGTATTCACATTTGTGTGTAGCCTATTTCTCTCATATAATGTGTGCTGTGTGTAGACGTGTTTAATTTGATATATCTCACGATGTTTTGTGTTTATTTCTCTCGTGTTGTGGCTATGTGTTCTGATTCGTGCAGCCCTAGTGATCTATGTGGCACTGCCGGGCGTCAACTTCTGCATCGCTGGCTGGCTTCATTGCATCTCATCTCCTGGGCTGAGATTTACGAATAACAGGTGAAGACATGGAGGACGAGTGTGACGGACTGAAGGCACGTTATAAAGAAAAATAAGAAAACAGTGAAAGGATTATTTGCATTGATTTTTAAAGATATTTCATTTGTTCACAGGCCAAGCTTTGGTTACTTTTTCTCTTAACGTCTTGTTTAATACTTTTTCGTCTTCTCATGTCTCAAAACAAAAATGTTCTGAACCTTTCTGTACACGCTGAACCTTCTGAACGCCATTCTGACGCCGTTCAGATGGTGTCAGTTTGTTGAACGGCGTTTCGAACTGTTGAAACGCAAGTTCAATACAAGCGTAAAGGTTTGTCGAAAGGCGTTGTATACGGCGTAAAGTGGTCCAGAATGGCAGTTCCATACCGGCGTAATGCTGAGCGCCTTCAATTGTAGGCGAATTTGTGCAACACTCCGGCTTTATCAGGGTTGACAGTTCAGCGGGCCAAGACCACGAGCGCCCACAGGCTTCAAAAGTATGATACACTTGCACGCATGAAGTGTCTTAAGAAATACGGGAGGATTCTAACTTCCGTTTTATAATCCCAACCCATTGGTAATTTGAGCTACATGAATAAGCACCTCATTGATCATGGTAGGAACCGCAAAAGAGCCGGACGCTGCAATATCGTTTTCGCAAGCCGCAAGAGACCGAGCGGCTTCTCAAGAGGACGAACTGTCGCATATTCCAGTAAGGGAAAATGTAACAAGGCTCACTAGTCATCAGTCACTATGTTTTAAACTTAAGCTCAGGATTTCATTAAACAAAATCTGCGTTGGGTAGCAGCCGTCTAGGAAGTCGTTTCGTTTCGTGTGCTAGGTTTCCTAATCTAACTTTACCTCATTAGCAGCCCTGCTTGTAGTGAGCCCCAGACCTACAACAAACCCATGCTGACATGGTTTTCGCACCTTTAAAAAGTAGGCTTTAGCATCAGTAGCAGCTCGACCATTGCCTTAGTGCATTGGTTACCTGATGGTAGCTTAGCTTCAGATAGCAGCTCGAACATGCGAAGGGCATTGGTTCCTGACCGGTGCTCACCATTAGCAGTTCACCGTGTTGTTATGTTTTTTCTACTGCTTTTGGAAAGCTTTGCTTATAATAACGTACCAATTCTATACGTACGCGCATCCCTAAATTAGAAACTAACCTGAAGCATTAGGCCTAAAGATGATCTTAGTCTTTAGTCCTAGCCTGGATTAATCTTAATCGTGACAGCTCTCAACACTGGACAGAAAATGAATATTGTTACAGAAAACCAGGTCACAAATAAGGTCCTGGACCGATCAAAGAAGCATTGAACGGAGCTTGAAAGACTAGCCCACAGAGGTCTAGCTGCAGAGCAGCCCTCCACCGTCCTGCTGGCGGTTGGTGGGAGAGGAGATGGACCTACCTCATTTAGTTTGACCTGGCCAGTATTCATCCATGTGCCCAGTCATCTCCACTCTAGTGGAGCGAATATGTTCAACTCCAGTAAAGAGCATGTCTTGCCCCAGAAAAGGCTGACATGACCATTTTTCTTCAGAACTGTTGAGGACTGCCTTAATTGTACAGTTTTGTAGTTAATAAATAAATATGTTAATTTGAATACTTTCAAACTGTTTTAGTGTAAATCATTTGGATGGGGAGGAGTCGTGGTCTTATACGAAACTTATTCCTTCCCTTCACATAATGGGTATTGAGTGTAGTAGAAAAAAAATTAAGAATAGAATTAAGCACACTATTGGTATCGGTGGCCCGCGATACCCAGCCCTAGGGTACTCTGTACTTAAGAAGTCAATCGACTAAGTATTTTTACATTACAAGTATCATCTGGTACGACATTTATCAGTATAATGCATTGTACAAGTATAACAGTATTGTACTTCAAATACACTTCTATTCTGTAGTAAACATGCCTTTTATGATGCTTAAAATTTGAAGGAAGTTACATTAAATACATTTTTACTAACTTATCAGCACACTTTAAAAGTACACAATATAGTCAGAAAGTGTATTTGAATTTTATACAAATACACTCATATTTTCTACATTATACTATAATAATTTTGTACTTAAAGTACATGCCTTTGATGCTTAAATTGTGATGTGTACTTCAGTACACTTAAAGGTTGTCAAAAGTTGTGCCATTTTAGCATACTGTTTACAATTGGAGTATACTGAAGTACAGTATATCTGTATACTAAAAGTGTACTTAGTACATCCTTTCAAAAGTGTAGTTGAAGTATAATATTTTTACGCATGGGAAACAAGCTCTATTTACTTAAATGTATGATCATATAAATAAAAAAGTTATCTCTGGGAAATATTAGTGTGCTAAGATTTTTCAAAGCCTTTTAAACAAATTATATTTAAAGTCAGGAAAAGCCGAAAGAGGGCTTTATTAACCCTCTTCATTCGAAACAGTTGGTTTGCACACTACAATATTTCCCTGGAAGCTTTCAAACTGTCAAAGTGTTGATCAATGAGCCATGTTAATACCAAAGTTAAGCTCCTACATCATGTCATCATAAGGCCCATTTCCAATCTTCCGTTCCTGTCAAAGGCTCTGGAGAAAACAGTTGCAGCACAACTTCAGGATCACCTCATACAATATTAATCAGATTGAGGAATTTTCAGTCTGGTTTTCGCCCTGGCCATAGTACGGAAACCTGCTTTGGTCAGGGTCCACCGATGACCTCCTGATGGCAGCAGACACCGGTTCACCATCACTTCTCATCCTCTTGGATTTAACAGCTGCTTTTGACACAATCGACCACAATATCCTCCTCCACCACCTGCAATACACCATTGGACTCACAGGAAATACACACAACTGGTTCACCTCTTACCTCACCGGCAGAACCGAGCACGTCGCCCTGGGCAAAGCAAAATCACACACCCACAGTGTCACCTGCGGTGTCCCCCAGGGCTCGGTGTTGGGCCCTACCCTTTTCTCCATCTACATGCTCCCCCTGGGCAGTGTCATCAGCAGGCATGGGTTATCTTACCATTGCTATGCTGATGACACACAGCTGTACCTCAGAACCACCTCCACTTCTTCTTGCCCCCTGCCCAACTCCACTGACCACCTGCCTGGAGGAGATAGAGGCGTGGATAAAGCTCAAATTTCTTCAATTACACAGCTCTAGAACAGAAGCCATCTTCATCGGCACAGCACATCAGCTCCGCTCCTCCCACATCACCAATATCAGTTTCTCTGGCCAAACCATTCCCCCTTCCACATCTGTCACCAACCTAGGTGTTAAAATGGACCAGCAGCTGAACTATGGCACCCACATCAATCACCTCTGCAAGACCGCATTCTACCACCTCAAAAACAGTGCCAAACTCCGGCCTACACTCACCCTGGCAGATGCAGTGAGGATTTACCATGCCTTTGTCTCTTCCAGGTTGGATGACTGCAATACACTCCTCATTGGGATCTCTGGCAAGAGCATCCAGAAGCTTCAGCACATACAAAACAGCGCTGCCAGGATCCTGATGAGGGTACGCAAATATGAACACACCACCCCCATCCTCAAATCCCTTCACTGGCTCCCTGTCACATTCAGAATTGAATACAAGGTCTCTCTCCTCATCTACCAGTGCATCCATGGACATGCCTCCCCCCCACCTCCAGGAGCCCTTCGCTCTGCATCAGCACACACCCTCAGACTACCTAAGACCAAGCTCTGCACCATGGGCGATCAGGCTTTCTCCGCTGCCACCCCAAGACTATGGAACGCTCTCCCTGACCAACTGAAGGCCCCATAGACTACAGCTTTTTTGAAACAAAAGACTTATCTTTTTAAAAAAGCCTTTTTTAAAAAAATAATACTAATAATTCTCTTTTACTGTTTATGTATTATATGTTTTAACAACCCTTTTTTCCCTCTTAAACTCTGAAGCACTTGGAGATTTTCGAATGTAAAGTGCTCTATAAAGCAAAAAATGTATTATTGTTTATTATTATTATGTTCATGTCAATGTTTTTAGAAAAATACTTGATCAGGGTGTTCTGGTCCGTGACCAAGGCCCAATCCCAATTCACCCTTATCCTTAGCCCTACCCCCTTAACCCTACTCCTTGTGGTAGGGCTCTCCAATAGAAGTTTCATTGAGGGTTAAGTTGAAAGTACCTTGTACCCTTGAAAGTACGATTTTTCGAGAGACACACTAAAAAACAAGGGTTATGAGAAATCTCCCGCAATGCCTTGTGAGAAAATAGAAAATCAAGAAAAATCCTGGGCAAGATGGCGGCGAAAGATGAGGATCGAAAAACGTGTGTTTTCGTGAGTGTGTTTTCTTCGTTAATAAAAATTAAGAATAATTAATAAGAATGACCCACACATTATCCTTATGCCATTTCAATGCAGTATAGACATCTTCTTTATAACAAGAATAACCACAAAATCTCTAGTATACATTGCTCCAGCTAGGAAACTTGCTACCTAGCGAACTTTACAACATTGATGATTGTACATGACAGTCCTGGACATATTTCCATGTCCAATTTCCCCCCTTTGATGGCATGTCGAATGTCGATTGATGGCATGAAACTTGAAAGATGTTGTCTTTGGAGTCTGAACAATGTTACATTAAATTCATATGTTCCATTGTTCCAGGGACTCCAAGTTTGAAGTTTAGCTAAGATTAGCTATATGGAAAAGGAAATAATTCATTTAGAAAAATCCTTTAGTCTGAATTGGAGGGACTTTAACTACTTGAAACTAGTTATATTGAATGCATGTGTACGGTATTCTATCCTATCAGATCTGCACAAGGATCAAAACACAAATCAAAGTATATTTATAAGTTTATTTGACATTATGTGTGTCACAAAGGGATTCATCCCACAACATCAACGTTAGTTATACTAGCATGTTGTGTAGGTAGGCTAACTACAACAAAACCTTTTTGCAATGTATTCTACATACCTCAAACTCATCCACCAGCATTCCAAGGCGTTGAAAACGGCCTTGAATAAACCGCAAAAAGGTGTTTAAAATCAACGCAAGAAAAATCACTACAGCTGACGCCGGTATTGTGAGACTCAAAACAACAAGCAACAAACTCATTGTGTCTATTTACGTAAACGCTGTTGATGACTACTAATGACATGACTGGTTCTTCAAGGATTGTCCCATTTCTTAGGGAAAGAATACCCCTTGGCCCTCTGTTTCAAGGGGGAAGTCAAAGCAAGTCAAAAGCAAGGGCCACTCAAAAACTAGGCATAGGGCTAAAAAGAGAAATGAGATTGAGCCTAGGCTTAAGAATGAGAATGCTATCTTCTCACATTGCAAATGCTAACTAACTTGACTCTCATTTAGAGAGATGAAAGGATATTATCGACGGGTGCGAGGAAAACAAATACAAATGATTTAATGAACTAAATACAATGTAAACAAGGTTATAAGGTAACAAGGTTCTATCATTTGTATATACTTTGATATTATTATTAAATGGTTTGCAGACAGTAGCGGAGAAGTTGACTGTGCCTGCCTCTGGATGAGATGAGACCATTCAATTTCAACCTCTCCCAGGCACATTTTTGACTCAAGGCATCTCTGGCCTAATGGATTCATGGAGTCCATGTTGCCTGTCAACATGGACTCCATGTTGTTGGCTGATTAGCACAGATTTATTTCACGACTACCTCTCGGATCCTTAACAATGACAAGAAATCGAGCCATGGGGCATTTTATCAACATTTCAATTCAATAATCTGGTGTATGTGTGTGTGTGTGTGTGTGTGTGTGTGTGTGGTGTGTGTGTGTGTGTGTGTGTGTGTGTGTGTGTGTGTGTGTGTGTGTGTGTGTGTGTGTGTGTGTGTGTGTGTGTGTGTGTAAAATACTCACAGTGTATTCTGATTGGATGCCCCGCAGTACATTCATTCCAGGAGCCATCGGGAAGAAAGGGAGAGGATCAGAGTAAATGAGGAGAATTCAGCAGCGCACGAAAATGTAAGATAAAATCAATTAGCTACTACCAATGGAAAGATTTGTTTAATGCTGGTCCTTCTCTAACTAACTAGCAATGCTAGTAATACTAATGGTGTATTTTTTATTGAGTAATACCTGTAAGTGTGTCTTACTAGTTCAGCAGTACATTTTAAGGTGTATCGAAAGTAGTAGTTCTAGTTATGGTGTTTTACTAATTGAGTACTACCTGTTATGATGTATTACTAGTTGAGTACTACTTGTTATGGTGTAATACTAGTTGAGTACTACCTGTTATGGTGTATTACTAGTTGAGTACTGCCTGTTATGGTGTATTACTAGTTGAGTACTGCCTGTTATGGTGTATTACTAGTTGAGTACTGCCTGTTATGATGTATTACTAGTTGAGTACTACCTGTTATGATGTATTACTAGTTGAGTACTACCTGTTATGGTGTATTACTAGTTGAGTACTGCCTGTTATGGTGTATTACTAGTTGAGCACTGCCTGTTATGGTGTATTACTAGTTGAGTACTGCCTGTTATGATGTATTACTAGTTGAGTACTACCTGTTATGGTGTATTACTAGTTGAGTACTGCCTGTTATGATGTATTACTAGTTGAGTACTACCTGTTATGGTGTATTACTAGTTGAGTACTGCCTGTTATGATGTATTACTAGTTGAGTACTACCTGTTATGGTATATGGATAGTAGTTCCAAGCCTTCTCGGTCACATAGAAGATTTTGGGGACGACGGCCCTGGCCCAGCTGGGCAGCTTGCTGAGAGAAACACAACAGGATGTAGGGTTGAGTGGTGTGTAACGCAAACAGACACAAAGAACACTGGAGAGGAGGCACTGAGATACAGAGATAAAGAAAAAAACAGTTGAAGGTGTAAGCCAGAAACAGAGTCCCGCCATCCAAAATGAATCCTGACCTGTTTCATGCGACTACCTTCTCCAGACATCAAATACAGGGGTAGCGTAAACCCGTTGATATTAATGTTGCACCCAACTGGGGCAGGTTTATTAGTTCAGCCAGGAATCAACATTGATTCGATTTGGGAAAACAATTATATCCTTTTTCTTTAAATGTTTGGCATCATTTGTTGTATGTGTGTTTCTGTATCTCTCTACATCCCTGTTTCTCAGTTAATCAACCCATGGCGTGCTCCCTATCCCTCTCTTTTTCCCTCTTATATATACTCTCTGTCTCACTATCCCTCTCTCTTTACCTCTCTCTCTTCCTTTCCCTCTCTTTCTCTCCGCCCTCTCACTTTTTCCAATGCAGACATACATACTGTGTATTTATACAGTCTGCAGCTATTACATTGTGGCAGGTGGTTTGTGGGCGGTGAGAAAAGAGAGAGGTGGGGGGAGGGGAAAGGGTCCAACAGAGATTGCTCAAATTAGCCATCATGTGCACATGCCTGACCTCTTCTCGTCCCTCCCATCCCCCGTCCCGCGTCCCTCCAATGAACACACACACACACACACACACACACACACACACACACACACACACACACACACACACACACACACACACACACACACACCACACACACACACACACACACACACACACACACACACACACACACACACACACACACACACACACACACAGAACTTTCTTTAGTTGTCCTCAGCTATTTTCCATTGTTTGGTGGTTGCATCAGATACACACCTTCATCTCACTTAGAGTCTCCCATTGGCATTCTATCAGTAAATGTGCTTCAAACACTCAAATTAGAAAATAAATTAACAACAGCAACAGCTATGATAGTCATACAAATGTATGAGGAATACATACAAATAAATGAGGAATACATGAACTAACCATGTGTAACTGACGCTGGGGTCAGTCTTACTATCCAAATGATAAATGGAACGTGAGCCACTAAAACAAGATAGGTTCGACAACATACTCCAGTATTTTTGGAAACTTGTTTCACAGATCTGTGACTTTATTGGTCAAGTAGGCATTGGGACATCAGCATAGCTTTTCCATAACTAGAAGGATTCAAATTACACCCCCTGGCTGTTAGCTCCTCGTCCCTGCGGCCTGATTTAGACCTCTATGTATAATACCTATAGGGGTGCATTATGTGGCAAGGGCCGGTTTTACTGTAAGGTCACCATGCACACGTGTTTGGTTGTAAATACACATGCAAAATTTGTATGCAACACAGACATGCATACGCACGTGCACACACACAATTGCGCGCACACACACAAATACACAGAAGTGTATTTATGGAGTACTGTCCCTCCCAAAACCACCCCCAACATGTGAAGTCGATCATACAACCAACAGCGAGCAACAAGGTATTTTCCAGACACAGTAGGCACCCTTGCCCCCCCCCCCCCCTCCTGATTGGGCCACACACCAGAGGAGATCGGCCCTCTGGCTTAGAGGCCACAGCTGACGGTATTCAATGATGCTCCAAAGCTATTGAAAACACTGCACACTCTCGTCAGGCTTGTGAAAAACATGATATGTGTGTGGCAATGTGTTTGTGTGTGTGTCTGTTTTTTAAAGTGTGTGTGTGTGTGTTTTTGTGTTTGTGAGTGTGTGTTTGTGTATTTCTGTATTCTTTGGTGTGCGTTAGGGGGGGACATATATTATTTATTTATATTAACAGCTGTATACTATTAACCCTGTATGGCTTTGATATGATTACTATCATTGCTGAATGGCCTTCCTCAGGTTAAACCCTTTGTAAAACACGAAGAAATACACACAGCATCAAGCATTATTAACTATTAACTACTAATAGCACTTGTTCTTTATTGAAGGGTTTCCTACATATGACAAGGAATGTACTAATTCTAAGTTGTCTAACACCCGTCCCCTACTTTGATTGTCCTCACTCCCTCTCCTGTGTTTTCGCCTGATTGTCCTTACTCACCTTAAATTGTATTAACCTGTCCCTCGTCAACATTCCCCTTTTTTAGTATTTTTACTGTTTCCTTTCCTCTGTGCCCAGTTCGCTTTCTTTGTTATCTGAATCAAGTTGTCCCAGCATTTTCCTAGTGATATTCATGTTCCTGGGGCCTCAATTTATTAAAACCAATTCTTATGCGAAGATTGTGTGCGTAAGGAGTGTGCACGACCATTGCCACGCAAAGAGTTAAATTCACCAAAATGTACTTATACTTAGGAATGTGTGTAAATAAAAGCACAGCTCTGGCCATTCGTACGAACAGAATCTATTGGTAGAATAGCGATATTATAAGCAAAAAGCTAAGCAATTAAGTGTGTAAAACTATGCATTAAGCAATCAACACCCACATATGTCCTGTGTTTCCATTAATTAGATGATTATACAGCACTACCCTCATATATATTTGGTTTAATTCATCCTGTTATGAGCCATTTTTCCATTCCATTTTCGGAGAAGTTTGTTTTTTCTGCGTTGCGCGCTCTTATTGGCCATTATAGCGGTGAGGTGTAAAAAACACATTCACACTGGTTGTTAAGAGGGATGCGGTCGTGTCCTTCATCTTCCATATCTCAAACCGCTTTATTGTACCTCTATAGCACAGTTTTAGGATTATATCAAGATATGATTACTTTGACGTGCATATGATTGCCCTTGCGCACATGTGTGTGAAGATACAGATTTTTTTTGTACTTAAAGCACAATCCTAAAATTCACATATGTAAGAAGAGAAATTAAGAGCCCTTCCTCTACGCATGGTGGATAAGATGAAGGAACCCTGGTTTCCTGATACATTGGCCTGTTGAACTCCAGACTTCGACTTTGCTCCTTCCATGCTCGAGAACGCGTTGTCACCTGATCTACGTCTGATTAATCTGTGTACCAGACCAACATTTATGCCCCATGCCATTCCTCCTACCGCCGCGATTGTTTGCCTGAGCTACTTATTTTCCCCTGTAACCGAACAATCCTCTAGTAAAAAACGACCATAAATTTCTGGCATCCTACAAACCTTTTGCCTCCTGAGTCGAGCTTTTCAGTCCTTTATGTGCTTGTTGCTCACCCAGCCGATAAAAGTCACTTAGGATAATAAGCCTCTGCTTATAAGACAACAAAAATGTAATGCTAATAAATGAATGAATTTTATTGAATCTTTCATCTAGTTTGACTGAAAAATAAATGATTCCTCAATCAAACTACTACTTGCGTACTTGCTTACCCGATACTGCATTTTAGTATCAGAGACATTTCCTATATTGGTATTGGTATTGGAACAACTCTAATCAAAAAGTAATATATCTCCCACCATCCTCGGCCATGGAGCATAGGACGTTGACGCGTTGTGACGGCTCTCCCTTTAACATTAGGGATAACTGGGCAGACAACTATCCTTTTACTTCTACAGAGATGACTGGGCCAAAAGTAATCCATTTAACTTGGTTATAGAGGGACCAAGAAGGATGACATGACACCAGCTCCATAAAGCTCAAGTGTGTTTGCCAATGCAGGAGGGTGATCCTGATCGACATGTCCATGTTCCTCTACACAATACCGCGCGCATGGATCAAGCTTACTATGGAGAAGCAACCAGGGATGAAGGCATGTTTGCTGTTTTTGGTTTGTATGATTTTTGTGGAGAATTCGTGGATGGTGGGTAAGGATGACAGTTCAGTCCCTCAGCGTAGGTAGTGTTTCCATCAAAGAAAAACAGGAACGTGAGAGACGCACGTGGGCGCTGATTTAGTCAAAAGTTGCAGCGGCACACACCTGTTTGTGGAGGGCATGATTCTTTTAAATAAAACTCTTTATACTTTTTTTAAGGGTTACCGTCGGTGTGACTGATCATTTTCATATGTTTTCAATATCGGATAATTTTCTTGTTTTTCTTTATTCAGCAAATCTTCTACGTTAACTTTAAAAGCACGTCTGGCTGATATACTTTTGTGGTACAAATATACGACCTGATGACCATTACCTTGACAGCATCTCACCCCACTCAATTGTGTGTGTTTGGGAATAAGATCACTCGCTACTTACTTACCTACAATATTGAGAGAGTTGGACAGGACACTGAGATATAATAATTATTTATCATCTCTTAGTCATTAGGAGGAGACACTTAGAGTGCCAAACGCATGTCCCTTGATATACCAGCGTAAAAAAAATCGCGCTTGAATAACAGTATCAGTGTTCTAATAGTGTGATATTATAAGATCAAACTGAAACTACTCGCAGGGCAACCATGCGATAATTTGTAGTGGGGAAACAACACGAGTGGAATAGATCCGTCATTGAATCGACAACATGACCTCCTTGCATGTCTGGGCATCTGGGCGACTGGGGAGAGGGACTCACTTGTGAGCGTATGACCCCGCTTCTCTGTGAACTGCTCCGACGGCTGCTGCTCGGTCTGCGAAGGGCTCCGTTCGGACCCACTCCAACCTCGCCCGCTCACTCTGCTCATTGGCTGTGCTCTGCTGAATCATGTTACAGCTGGCCCGAATCTGTACTCTCTTGGAGTGCAGACCAGGAATCGCCACAGGCAGATCGATCAGAACAGCATCGGATGAGCAACCACACACCCCAACCATTACAGCACACATCAGCCACGACAAAACACAGATAGAGACAGATCCGATGGAACCAACACCACCACACACACACCCCACACACACACACACACACAACCACAACACACACCACACACCCACACACACACACACCACACACACACCACACACTACAACACACAAAACCACACACACCGACACAACAACCAACACCACACCACACACACAACAAACTAGCGATA
>OLKM01007012.1:0-12865 GCA_900291075.1 Melanogrammus aeglefinus
ACACACACACACAACAACTTCAAGCCCCACAACAGGCTTCACACATGCATCCACGCTTCAACCCCCCCAGACACACACACACACACACTTCAACCCCCACACACACACTTCAACCCCCCCCCACACACACACAATTCAACACACACACACACACACTTCTACCCCCCACACTCTGGTCTCTCTCTCTCTGGTCTCTCTGTGTTCTCCCTGGTCTCTCCTCTGGTCTCTCTCTGGTCTGCCTCTGGTCTCTCTGGCCTCTCTGTGTTCTCTCTGGTCTCTATCTGGTCTGTCTTCTCTCTGGTCTCTCTCTGTTCTCTCTGGTCTCTCTGTTCTCTCTGTCTTCTCCCTGGTCTCTCTGTCCTCTCTCTGGTCTCTCTGTGTTCTCTCTGGTCTCTGTTCTCTCTGGTCTCTCTCTGTCCTCTCTGGTCTCTCTCTGTTCTCTCTCTGGTCTCTCTGTGTTCTCTCTCTGGTCTCCCTTTGGTCTCTGTCCTCTCTCTGGTCTCCCTCTGGTCTCTGTCCTCTCTCTGGTCTCTCTCTGGTGTATCCATACATTAACCTCCACCTCCAGGAGGACTGTCTGTCCCAGGTCGAGGCTGATGGTGTGTTCCTCCTCCAGAACCTCCTGGGGCTCCGCGGAGTCCCCCAGACCTTCTACCTGGAGGTCTACTACACCTTCTACCGGCTCCCTGAGGCCCGGCTCGGTGACACCCTGCTGGGGCTGCTCTGTCTGGCTCTGCTCCTCACGCTGCAGTGGATGAAGAGCAGCCTGGGCCCTCAGACCCAGGAGGGCCCCCGGAACCACGAGGGCCCTCAGACCCAGGAGGGCCCCCGGAACCAGAACCATGAGGGCCCCCGGACTGAGGAGGGCCCCTGGGGGAGCAGAGCGGCCAGGAGATTTGTGTGTGGAGCAGCCACTGGTCAGTCAACACGTACAGGATGTAGCTCTACAAGATGTAGCTGTACAGGATGTAGCTGTACAGGATGTTGCTGTACAGGATGTAGCTGTACAGGATGTAGAGCCACAGGATGTAGCTGTACAGGATGTAGCTGTACAGGATGTAGCTGTACAAGATGTAGCGCCACAGGATGTAGCGCCACAGGATGTAGCGCCACAGGATGTAGCGCCACAGGATGTAGCGCCACAGGATGTAGCGCCACAGGATGTAGAGCCACAGGATGTAGCGCCACAGGATGTAGCGCCACAGGATGTAGCGCCACAGGATGTAGCGCCACAGGATGTAGCGCCACAGGATGTAGCGCCACAGGATGTAGCGCCAGGTGTAAATCCTGGGCCACAAAGTAGATTTGTTTCTGATACGATACCATTATCGCAGACTATACATAACTGTCGACGTAAGAGAACCCTTCAATAAGAACACGTGCTAGATGCTGTATCGTATATACTCGTATCGGCCCATACATGCTCAGGAATCGGAATCAGAATTGGGAAGGAAAAAATGGTATGGGAACATCTCTAGTCCAAAACCAGATCCTCCTAGGAGCGCAGCTAAGTTTCTTGTTTCCTGATTGGTCTATTTCCCACCGATGGGCTGAAACCAAACTGAAGCGGAACAAGAACGCCAGCAGGCGATACTCGGGAACCTAGAGTCCCGTTTGTGAAACTCTTCTAGGTCTGCCTTCCGGAGTCGCCCCAGATCCACTCCTTGTTGTTGATCTGCTCCTCCTCCTCCTCCTCAGTGCGGAACGCCGTGGTGGTGCTCGCCGCGTCCGGCCTCGCCGCCATCCCACTCCTTGTTTGTTTGATCTGCTTCCTCCCTCCCTCCTCCCCCTCAGAGTGGCGGAACGCCGTGGGTGGTGCTGGTGGCCTGTCGCCCGGCCGTATCCCGCGCTCTGACGCACCCTGCACCCCCTCACCTCCGGGTTTTTTACTCCCCTGCTCACTTCGGGTTTACCTGTCTTCACCGTCACCCAGGGAAAACCGCCCCAGGGCCTCCCGGCGTTCCGCCCGCCACCAACCTCCTCCGAGAACAGTGCCAATGGCACGGTGGTCTCTTCCTGAGATTGTGGAGGTGAGACGCAGCCAGAGCCCAGAGGGCGGATACTGCAGGAAGGGGGTGGTGTGTGTGTGTGTGTGTGTGTGTGTGTGTGTGTGTGTGTGTGTGTGTGTGTGTGTGTGTGTGTGTGTGTGTGTGTGTGTGTGTAAACTTGTATTGCGTGGGTACAACTCTCTGGATTAAGGATCTTAAACGCCAAGAGACTTCAAAGAATTGCTGTATCTCTGCCATAATAGACATCATCTGGAGACATTGGTGTTTATCCGTAACAATTGTAGCAGATAAAAATGGATTGGCATAAAGCTTTCTATGTTTGGTCAGACTTTACTAAAATAAAGTGTGTGTGTGTTACAGGGGTTTGGTGGGGGCCTCGCTGTCATTCCCTTCATGGGGGTTCTTGAGAGCATCGCGATCGCCAAAGCCTTTGGTGAGGGTTCAGGATTAGGATTGCTTGGTCATGTGTTCTGGATTAGGATTGGTGGGTTCTGGATTAGGATTGGTGGGTCGTGGGTTCTGGATTAGGATTGGTGGGTCATGTGTTCTGGATTAGGATTGGTGGGTCATGTTTTCTGGATTAGGATTGGTGAGGTTCTGGATTAGGATTGGTGGGTCGTGGTTCTGGATTTAGGATTGGCGGGTCGTGGGTGTTCTGGATTGGAAGGTTGGGTGGTTCTGGGCTAATTAGGATTGGGGGGTCCGGTTGGGATTTTCCTGGTTTAGGATTAGGACTAGGGGGGTCATGTGTTCTGGATTAGGATTGGTGGGTCCTGGATTAGGATTGGCGGGTCGTGGTTCTGGATTAGGATTGGTGGGTTCTTGATTAGGGATTGGCGGGTCGTGGGTTCTGGATTAGGATTGGCGTGTCGTGGTTCTGGATTAGGATTGGTGGGTCTCGTGGGGTTCTGGATTAGGATTGGCGTGCCGTGGGTTCTGGATTAGGATTGGTGGTCCGTGGGTTCTGGATTTAGGATTGGTGGGTCCATGTGTTTCTGGATAGTAAGATTGGTTGGGTCATGGTGTTCTGGAATTAGGATTGGTGGGTCATGTGTTCTGGATTAGGATTGGTGGGTTCTGGATTAGGATTGGTGGGTCGTGGGTTCTGGATTAGGATTGGCGGGTCGTGGGTTCTGGATTAGGATTGGTGGGTTCTGGATTAGGATTGGTGGGTCGTGGGTTCTGGATTAGGATTGGTGGGTCGTGGGTTCTGGATTAGGATTGGTGGGTCGTGGGTTCTGGATTAGGATTGGTGGGTCGTGGGTTCTGGATTAGGATTGGTGGGTCATGTGTTCTGGATTAGGATTGGTGGGTCGTGGGTTCTGGATTAGGATTGGTGGGTCGTGGGTTCTGGATTAGGATTGGTGGGTTCTGGATTAGGATTGGTGGGTCGTGGGTTCTGGATTAGGATTGGTGGGTCGTGGGTTCTGGATTAGGATTGGTGGGTCGTGGGTTCTGGATTAGGATTGGTGGGTCGTGGGTTCTGGATTAGGATTGGTGGGTTCTGGATTAGGATTGGTGGGTCGTGGGTTCTGGATTAGGATTGGTGGGTCGTGGGTTCTGGATTAGGATTGGTGGGTCGTGGGTTCTGGATTAGGATTGGTGGGTCGTGGGTTCTGGATTAGGATTGGTGGGTCGTGGGTTCTGGATTAGGATTGGTGGGTTCTGGATTAGGATTGGTGGGTCGTGGGTTCTGGATTAGGATTGGTGGGTCGTGGGTTCTGGATTAAGGAATGGCGGGTCGTGGTTCTGGGATTAGGATTGGTGGGTCATGTGTTCTGGATTAGGATTGGTGGGTTCTGGATTAGGAATGATTGGTTTGGGTTCGGTGGGTTCTGGATTAGGATTGGGTGGGTTCTGGATTAGGATTGGTGGGTCGTGGGTTCTGGATTAGGATTGGTGGGTCGTGGGTTCTGGATTAGGATTGGTGAGGTCGTGGGTTCTGGATTAGGATTGGTGGGTCGTGGGGTTCTGGATTAGGATTGGTGGGTCGTGGGTTCTGGATTAGGATTGGTGGGTCGTGGGTTTCTGGATTAGGATTGGTGGCGTCCGTGGGGTGGATTCTGGAGATTAGGATTGGTGGGTCGTCGTGGGTTCTGGATTAGGATTGGTTGTGGGTTCTGGATTAGGATTGGAGGGTCGTGGGTTCTGGATTAGGATTGGTGGGTTCTGGATTAGGATTGGTGGGTCGTGGGTTCTGGATTAGGATTGGTGGGTCGTGGTGTTTGTCTCATTATGACACGCTGAGGTCGTCTCTGTGTTCCACAGCAAGTCAGAACGACTACCGTGTGGACGCCAGCCAGGAGCTGCTGGCTATCGGCCTCACCAACACCATGGGCTCCTTCGTCTCGGCCTACCCCGTCACCGGCAGCTTTGGGAGGTGAGTGTGTGTCCGGGGGGGAGGAAGAGCATCAGGAGAACATATCTGGGTTGAGCTTCTGTTTGACCCCACAGGACGGCGGTCAACTCCCAGAGCGGTGTGTGCACTCCGGCCGGGGGGATCATGAACAGTAAGAGACCCCCTTCAGCTCCGCCCTTCAGCTCCCCCCTTCAGCTCCGCCCTGACCCTTTCTCCCCTCCACCTCTCCCCTCTTTCTCTCATCTCTCCTTCCCACCTGTCCTGTACTTTCCTCCTCTCCTCTCTCCTTCTCCTTCTCCTATTTGGTCTCCTGCGGTTAAGGGCCTTTATCAAGGGTCTAAACTGTTGATCCACCATAACGTATCACAGAGTGGTGCACCCAGCCCTCTAAATGAGACAACGTCTCAAAGTGTCTGTGGATATAGACCTGTCTGTCTGTCTGTGTCCTCCCTAGGTGCCGTCGTGCTGCTGTCCCTGGCCTTCCTCATGCCCGCCTTCTGCTACATCCCTAAAGCGTCTCTGGCCGCGGTCATCATCTGTGCAGTGGCGCCAATGGTCGACTACGGCGTGGTGGTGGAGCTGTGGCGCGTCCGCAGTGAGTAGGCACTACGGCCTCCGCCCCGGTGAGTAGCGCTACGGCCTCCGCGGTGAAGTAGCGCTACGGCCTCCGCGGTGAGTAACGCTACGGCCTCCGCGGTGAGTAGCGCTACGGCCTCGCGGTGAGTAGCGCTACGGCCTCCGCGGTGAGTAACCGCTACACGGCCTCCGCGGGTGAAGTACGATAACCTTAAGGCTCCGCGGTGAGTACGCTACGACCTCGCGCGGTGAGTAGCGGCTACGGCCCTCCGCGGTGAAGTAGCGCTACGGCCTCCGCGCGGTGAAGTAGCGCTACGCCTCCGCGGTGGGAGGGTAGCGCTACGGCTCCGCGCGGGTGAGGTAGCGCTACGGTCTCCGCTCCGCGGTGGAGTAGCACTACGGCCTCCGCGGTGAGTAGCGCTAACCGGCCTCCGCGGTGAGTAGCACTACGGCCTCCGCGGTGAGTAGCACTACGGCGGTCCATCATCTGTGGCGGTGGAGCCGATGGTTGACTACGCGCGTGGTGGTGGAGCTGTGGCGCGTCCCGCGTCCGCAGTGAGTAAGACCCCCGGACCCCCTCTAGGTCAGCCCTCCTAACGTCACCGCGGGGTGTCTCCTCAGAGCGGGACCTGCTACCCTTCTCCCTCACCTTCCTGCTCAGCTTCTGGGAGGTGCAGTACGGGATCCTGGGGGGCGTGGCGCTGTCCGGAGCCATGCTGCTGCACCACGCCGCACGACCCCCCCTGAAGGTGGCTGTCTGTGTGTCTGACCATTGTGTCTGTGTGTCTGTGTGTGTCTGCGTCTGTCCGTTGTGTGTGTCTGTCTGATCGTTGTGTGTCTGTCTGTCGTCATGCGTCTGACCGTTGTGCGTGTGTCTGACCGTTGTCTGTCTGTCTGTCGGTCATGCGTCTGACTGTTGTGTGTGTCTGTCTGATCGTTGTCTGTCTGTCGTCATGCGTCTGACCGTTGTGTGTCTGTCTGATAGTTGTGCGTCTGTCTGTCGTCATGCGTCTGACCGTTGTGTGTGTCTGACCGTTGTGCGTCTGTCGTAGGTGACTGACCACGGTGTGCTGCTGGTAGAGCTTGGCAGTGGCCTCAGCTTCCCGGCCTCAGAACACCTCAGCCACGTCCTCCACAGCCACGCCCTGCTGGGTAGGGCCTGCTCTGTCTCTATAGATCTAGACGTGTATAGATACTGCTGGGTAGGGCCTGCTCTATCTCTATAGATCTAGATGTGTATAGATACTGCTCTGTCTCTATAGATCTAGACGTGTATAGATACTGCTGGGTAGGGCCTGCTCTATCTCTATAGATCTAGACGTGTATAGATACTGCTCTGTCTCTATAGATCTAGACGTGTATAGATACTGCTGGGTAGGGCCTGCTCTATCTCTATAGATCTAGACGTGTATAGATACTGCTCTGTCTCTATAGATCTAGACGTGTATAGATACTGCTGGGTAGGGCCTGCTCTATCTCTATAGATCTAGACGTGTATAGATACTGCTCTGTCTCTATAGATCTAGACGTGTATAGATACTGCTGGGTAGGGCCTGCTCCACCACGTCTATCTCTATAGATCTGGACACCGATGTAGATGCATGGCTTTGATCTGAAAGTTTCCTAACATAATTAAACAGGATTCTGAGGAGCCAAAGAGGATGCAGATATAAACACACATATATAAACACCCTCCACTGAAGGGAATTCAATGTTGATTCAACATCCATCAATAAGTTTGGTAGGATTTGAATGTGAGGGGTTTTATGCATCTGTCTGTCTGTCGGTCTAGCCCCTCCCCTTCCTGTCTAGTCTCCAGTTCCGTGTTCCAGTACCCGTACTTCCATGAGTATACTTAAAGGATGTACACTTTCTGCACTATCCGTACTCACTTGAGTACACTAATTTTTCAGATTAGAGTGCTGTTCCACATCGAGTACTCTGTGGTGCACTTACCGGAAATGACGATCGCGACAGCCGCCGCTCGTCACCCGCCAAAAACATCCCGCTTTGAAGTGTGGAATAAAGCACCCGTTGTGTTTAAACATCTTTTTAGTTGTGCAATATGGGTCCGTTAACGCAGCAAATGTGGAGAATGCGCCGACGTCGTCGACGTTACCTCCTCCTCCTGACGGAGACAGACAATGCTAGGGTAGGTGTTATTTAAACGTCATGTATGCTTTTTTTTGTCTACCAACGTAGCCCATACAACAGCAGCATTAGACCTGTCATTTAAGTTATAGTGGGGGTTGACTTTTGTGATTAAAGTCGTAGTCATGATATTATGATATCAATGATCAAGTTTAGTCAACTATTTTTTCGAGTTGAGCGCTCAGCCTGGCTCCGCCTCTTCCGCTACGTAGCTAAGATGGCTGCCGTTGAGTACGGGGAGTGTCCTTCGATCCACACTTCACGATTAGCCCGTTTTGAGTACGGCATCCGGGTCCTTGAAGTATACTTCTTTTCGCCGGATCTGAATTGGAACGTACTGTGTACTCAAATTTTGGCTAGTAAGTACGGACAGTACGGGTATTGGAACACGGCACATGTGTCTCCAGCCTTCTGTAGGGTTAGCTAACTCTAACCCAAACCCTCTGTGTTCCTCCTCAGCGTCGTCCCGCCCCTTCCTGTCTAACCCTCTGTGTTCCTCCTCAGCGTCGTCCCGCCCCTTCCTGTCTAACCCTCTGTGTTCCTCCTCAGCGTCGTCCCTTCCTGTCTAACCCTCTGTGTGTTCCTCCTCAACGTCGTCCCGCCCCTTCCTGTCTAACCCTCTGTGTTCCTCCTCAGCGTCGTCCGTTCCTGTCTAACCCTCTGTGTTCCTCCTCAGCGTCGTCCCTCCCCTTCCTGTCTAACCCTCTGTGTGTTCCTCCTCAGCGTCGTCCCGCCCCTTCCTGTCTAACCCTCTGTGTTCCTCCTCAGCGTCGTCCCGCCCCTTCCTGTCTAACCCTCTGTGTGTTCCTCCTCAGCGTCGTCCCGCCCCTTCCTGTCTAACCCTCTGTGTGTTCCTCCTCAGCGTCGTCCCGCCCCTTCCTGTCTAACCGTCTGTGGTGTTCCTCCTCAGCGTCGTCCCGCCCTTCCTGTCTAACCCTCTGTGTGGTTCCTCCTCAGCGTCGTCCCTCCCCCTTCCTGTCTAAACCCTCTGTATGTTCCTCCTCGACGCGTCGTCCCGCCCCCCTTCCTGTCTAACCCTCTGTATGTTCCCTCCTCTCAGCGTCGTCTCCGCCCCCCTTCCTGTCTAACCCTCTGTATGTTCTCCTCAGACGTCTCGGCGTCGCCCCCTCCTGTCTAACTAACCTCTGTGTTCCTTCTCAGCGTCGTCCCTTCCTGTCTAAACCCTCGTGTGTTCCATCCTCAGCAGTCGTCCCTCTCCTCTGTCTAACCCTCTGTGTGTTCATCTCATCAGCATCGTCCCGTCCCTTCCTGTCTAACCCTCTGTGTGTTCATCCTCAGCATCGTCCCGCCCCTTCCTGTCTAACCCTCTGTGTGTTCGTCCTCAGCGTCCCCGCCCCGCTCCGTGGTGCTGGACTTCCTCCATGTCAGCTCCATCGACTCCACGGTGCTCAGCGAGCTGCGAGCCCTGCTGAGGCTCTTCAGGCTGCGGGGAGCGGGACTGCTCCTCTCTCGGGTGCAGGTACACACAGCAACAACAGCTCTGACGTAGTGACGACGACGCTGACGTAGTGACGATGACGCTGACGTAGTGACGACGACGCTGACGTAGTGACGACAACGCTGCTGACGTAGTGACGACGACGCTGCTGACGTAGTGACGACGACGCTGCTGACGTAGTGACGACGACGCTGCTGACGTAGTGACGACGACGCTGCTGACGTAGTGACGACGACGCTGCTGACGTAGTGACGACGACGGCGACGGCGGCGCTGACGTAGTGACGGCGACGGCGGCGCTGACGTAGTGACGACGACGGCGGCGCTGATGTAGTGACGACGGCGGAGACGTAGTGACGGCGGCGACGTAGTGACGGCGGCGACGTAGTGACGGCGGCGACGTAGTGACGGCGGCGACGTAGTGACGGCGGCGACGTAGTGACGGCGGCGACGTAGTGACGGCGGCACTGACGTGACGGCGGCGACGTAGTGACGGCGGCGCTGACGACACTAACAACATAGTAACAACAACACTAACTTGGTTACAACAATAATATAGCCCCGGGCGTTGGTGTTGAGTTTACTGACTGTGGTAGTGATACATTGGTTCATGTATTAGTGACGGCGGCGCTGACGTGACGGCGGCGACGTAGTGACGGCGGCGCTGACGACACTAACAACATAGTAACAACAACACTAACTTGGTTACAACAATAATATAGCCCCGGGCGTTGGTGTTGAGTTTACTGACTGTGGTAGTGATACATTGGTTCATGTATTCGCTCTCTGCTCTCTCCTTGCCTTCTCCCCTGCGCGCCTCCTCGTCTCCCTCAGCCGTCTGTCCTGGACGTCCTTCTGGCCGCTGACCTGCCAGGTCTGAGGCTCACGGACGACCTGTCGGCCGCCCTTCAGGGGCACATCGCGATGAACTCAGCTGGACAGGTGTGGCAAAGGTTTCTAAATCGATCCCCTGAGTAGTCCGACGGTTGTCCGTGTTCCTGAGCGAGACGCCCCACCCTGACCGCTCCTGACCAGCTGGCCGTCGCCCTGCGTGGCTGACTCCGCCGTCGTGGTGTGGAATGTGTGGCATGAATGGTTGTAAGTCACTTTAGATAAAAGTGTCAGCAAAATCACTTTAATGTAAATGATAACCTCATCAGACAGGTGCACTTTGATGACCTCATCACGACAGATGCATTTTGATGACCTCATCTCATTCTTCTGGTTCCTCCAATCTCCTTTAAAGCCCTCCAGTCAAAACACCCTGAAGGGTTCTCCTGTTCCTCCATCTCCTTTAAAGCCTCCCAAGTCAAACACCCTGAAGGGATTTTCTTGGTTCCTCCATCTCCTTTAAAGCCCTCCAGTCAAACACCCTGAAGGGTTCTTCTGTTCCTCCATCTCCTTTAAAGCCCTCCAGTCAAACACCCTGAAGGGTTCTTCTGTTCTATTTTTGGAACGCTTTTTTTAATATATATTCTTAATGATTTTGAAATGCTTTTGTTAAATTTTTTACAATTCTAACTGTAGCAAAATTCAATTATTTGAATTTTTTTTATTGCCACACGAAATGGAAATCTCGGAAATGACTTGAAACTTTGTTTCAAGAGGGATATAATCGTTATATAATAAATAAAATAATGGCACAAATGAGCACGATTGACATGTTTGGGTTTTTTAAACATAACTTGCAGAATGTTGTCTATTGGAAAATGTTATAATACGATTTCTACTGCAATGGTTTGACTTAACAATTTGTGTTTCATTTTGTCAAATGTTACGTAAATCAAATCCCGGACTAGAGACTTTGATGGCACAGAAAACAATAGTAAGCTTTAAACTTTTTGATATTAATTAAAATGTATTTCATGGTATGGCTGGTCAAAAAGATTGCATTTTTTTATTTTATCCAATTAATCACATTTATATTTTATTCGATTTTTAAGTTTAATTTAAAGTTAAAATGACGAATTATCAATGGCTTGAGTCTTTGAGAGGGAGTTTTTATTGACTCACTCAGTGTGGATTGAAATATCCACAACTTTACTGAACACCACCAGAATTTGGGAAATTGTTGAAGAGGCAGTTACTAAAATATGTAGTTAAATTCAAATAAATAGCACCACATATTTTGGGAATTGTTAAAAGGCAGTCACTGCAAGTGTTAAAGAATGTAAAGTAAGTGGAACTACAAACAAATGAATTATGACGTGAATGTTCACATTCTGTGGGCAAATCTTTCAAAAAACACAGTGAAAGAAATTAATAAAAAATGGCGCCTATATGACAATTTTTATTTTTATTAATCAAGAAAAAAAAATTGCGTTTCACCCCAGGGTGCTGTGACCATCAGGGAGCAGTGACCCTCAGGGTGCTGTGACCTCAGGGTGTAAGTGGACCCCTCAGGGTGCTGTGACCTCAGGGAGGCAGTGACCCTCAGGGTGCTGTGACCTCAGAGTGCATGCCAGTTACTACAACTCCACACCACATCTACAATAAAGTTGGCAAGAGAAAACGAAAACAAACCAAAAAAAAACTGCATCTTGGGAAGTTAGCCTTCTTATTCTTGGTATCCCAAGGATGTAATTATCTATTAGTTATTCTTCCAATCCAATGTCTCCACTTTGAGTCCCGGTAAAAGAAGTCTGTGCTTTCTTGAATTCTGAGAGTTTTGGGGCGTCAGTTGCTGCATTACAAATATCTCTTCAACAATAGTTAGACATATAGGAAACCAATTAAAATCGTCAGGATAAAAGTCCAAGTTTATGTTTTATCCAGCTTTTTAATGTGACCCCTTTTGGAGTTCTTTATTGCTGTCAGGGACTGCTTCTAGCTAAGGGCTTCAATATTAAATCTCAGACAGGGTCGATGACGAAGACACACTTGCCCAGTCGGACTGCTGCAAACCTACATTCCCCCTTGGTCAAAGCGTTCATTATTTTTAATTCTAGCAGAGGTTTAAAATAAGTGTTTGATCAGTGTAATTGATAGTATGTTAATCCGATCATCGTACCTGATAAAGGAATTTCAAATCACGCGTCGAATTGCCTTTCTCGCTCAGTTGTCATTAACAGATAGTTACTTTGGTTTCTCTTTTCGGGTTGTTACCAATTGGGATATTGTATGAGTCCCGGCTTTTGTCTATTCTTGATGTTTTGTCGTATTAATTCTCTTGTTATTAAGGTTGTTATTTTTTAAATATAAATTGCCTGTATTATAATTTCCGTCTCGTAAGGTAGACCGTCTCAAATAAACCGGGTGAACTGAGAATTGAAGAGATGTATCTGTATAGAAGAGATAATATAAAGTTTGACATAAAGACATGAACATGAAACACTCATCACATTAAATTATCGGGCGCCGTAGACCTGCAGTGACATTGAGCGGAGGACATCTCGGATCCATCAGGGCAACCTAATAGTAACTGGCAACAAAAAGAAAAGAGAATGGGATATTCAGAGTCAATTCCGTCGCCTCCCATTCTGTTTTATTTTTAATATTCTACACATTTCCACTTTGATTCAGTTTTCCCTTGTCCTGGAGCCTCAATATGTGAAGAATGTGATGTCAAATATTTCTGTCTACTACTGTCCTGGTTCTTGTGTAGGATAGGTTATGTCTTGTTGTACCCTTTGAGTCTCTAGGTCTTTCTTTGTAGCAGCTACCAGCAGCTGTCCTGAGAATAGGGTCTCCTAAGCATAGCATTGATCCTACCCTTGATCATTTCCCGTTTTGATTTCCTAGCTTATGCCATTTTCATTTATTTTGGATAGTAATCTTTGATAATTATTACCTTTACCAACCTTCTTTTAGGTGTTACTGAAAACCTTATTAATTGCTGTTATCTCTCGACCCACCTACTAATACGCCTGACTTTTCTCTTTCCCGGGATGAATTTTTTCTCTTATCTTTTCTTATATAGTGTAATGTTTGTCTAATGCCTTTTTGGCGCAGTGTGGGGTTGCGGAGATTAATTCCAAACTTATCGCATTCAATGTTCTCCATAAGTGTGGTTGATTGATTTAAAGCCCTATATGTCAAACATCCAAATTATACTTTTACCAGGCATCGTGGGTGATATTGTGAAACTCGATGATTATATGACTCTCTGTAAGAAGGCCGGACGAAAGTAAATCGTTGAACATCTAGTTTTTAAGAAAAAACACGTTTTATGTGATGAATATCTTTGAAAACACTACACCGCCCATAATGCCTGTAAAGTTGAACATTGATGGTGATGATTGGATTGAGATTCCCCCTATGGAAGGTGTAGAGTTTGTGGCTAGAAGCTGATAGAGGGATAAAATGAGTTCTA